>JANPWX010018931.1:286097-297800 GCA_024734555.1 Trochalopteron elliotii
GGGCTCCTAATAGATTACTTTCTGTTCGAGGCAGAGTGAAGAAGGAAGGTCTAATCATCCCCAATGTACATGAGCCTTTCTATTTTCGAGGCAACTCACTATAAGCTTTTTACCACAGATCCAGTAGATGCCATCAGGAGCTTTCCACTGGGATACCTTCTCAGGTTCCTTCTAGTATTCCCGCAGCCCTTCCAAGGACTGGTAAGGGTTAGCCCCAGAACTCTTATATCAATAAAGTCCAATAGAATCAAACCATTCACAATTATTTTTCTTTTCCTGGCTCCAGAACCCTGCAGGGGGTTCAGGCTGCCAAGTCCTGGATTTATCATTTGAATTTACCACCAGGGTGGATATACAGGGGGTGTATCCCACCACCTCTGTGTATTCCTTCCCTTCTCTGCTGACACAAACAGTCCCAATGATTCTCTCATCTAGTATCCATCCCTCAGGTCTCTGTATAGCTTTTGAAATTTGGGTGTTATCCCATTTTAGAAGTTGTTCCGGGGTTAAACTCTCACCTTTCCAGGGCCACCTCTCGGCTGATTTTAGGCCTCCACAGATCTAACAATTAGAGAGTCCCAGCTCCATGGCGATCTCTTGCATCAAGTCTATGAATAGGTTTTGGTTTGGGGCTGGTAGCCCCCAGTCATATTGCTTTTCTAATTGCTCATAATGTTTGCTAAGAGTCTTCAACCTTTCTTGCTCCATTTTTCTTTTCCTTGCCTCTGCTTCTTGTCTCTTCAGCTCCTGGGTCAGCATTTGTACTTTACTTTCTGGGTCTAGCCCTTCCTCATTCTTTGAGAAACAAAAGGTTTCATCAAACTGCAAACAGATTTTTTTGTCATCATTTTTGAGGTCTAGTACTATGGGTTCATTGCCTATAAAAGATTTTGCTTCATGATTTAGATTCTTTCCCATCCAATACATTTTTCCTCCCATAGTACAGATTCCCAATTTACCTTTATCATAACACAGCTTATGGACTTGATAGTATGCCAAAAAAGTGGATTTCTTTTTCCCTCCTATCTAGACCATCTGGTTGCATTGGTCACACACTGAGATAGGTGGCATTTCCCTTATTTCACATTTGTGCAAAAAGTGACTGGAGGAGTTTTTATCTGTGTTTTTGGACAGGCTTTCTCTAGGGTCTACCGTCGGGTTGTGACACACCACCCCCCTTTCCAATTCACAAACTTTGAATTGAGTGCCATTAAGAGAACTATGTCTTTTTGGTTTTCTTTTTTTGCAGTCCAATTGAGCAAGGTATTTTACCGTCTTTACGGTTGCTTGTCTTTTAAATGCCACCTTCAGGCACTGTTCACATTCAGTAAGGGGTTTTTGCCTCTGCAGGTTCCCGGGGTTCAATCTGTCCGCCTGGCATGTGGCTTGGCTCAAGACTACTAGGATTATGATTCCCCACAGGAATACCCCTCTGCCTTGCCCTTCACCCGTGGGGTTGCCACCCATGGCGGGGTAAACCATCTTCTCGGCAGCAGGTGTATACTTCAGGGGCTCTAATAGTTTGAGCTGCAAACCTCCGTTTGTAAACACTCCACCTGGACAATTTGACCGTATCTGACTGACAAGGTACCTTTGTGGTCCTTCTACACTCAATTTCCAGAACCTCTGCCCTGGTATCCAATTTCCCTTTTGTCCCCTTTTTGAGTATTAAATACCAGACCAGGGAACTGAATTCTAGAATCCCAGTGTGGGTTGCAAATGCTAGCAGGCTAATTGTCTCTCTTTGTTCCTCCTCAAAACACTTAGTGCACAGACCCTTTGGTCGATTTCCTCCCCAACAGTGAGTCACCCAAATATGTTTACAGTAAAACACACTTAAAATGTACAAAGGGAAAGCATTCACATTTTGGTTTAGGACAACTTATCTGATCCCCTTCAGTCATTTATGGTGCTGCTGCCACCTGATCTTCAAGTTTTTGGGAGATGAAGACACCTTCCATTCCAAAGCAGTGTCTGGAGGCTTGACTTTCTTTACTCTTGATACGTGGGTCTAGCCTTTTTCTGCAGTTCTGATGGCTGTATCTGTGGTGAGAAGAACAACAAAGGGACCTTCCCAAGAGGGACCTCCCTCCAGGTTTTGATTAACACCTTCTGCCCAGGTTGTGGCTTGTGGATGGCGAATCTCAAGGGGGCGCTCTAAGGAGTCAGTCCTCTTTTCCGTAGTTCCTGTAAATTTTTGCTAATAGTTATTAGATACAGTTGAATTTGATTATCCTTTATTTGTGGATGTCCGACGGGCATTCCATGCTGGTAAGGCATTCTGTACAACATTTTGAATGGTGACAGTCTGGTTTTTCAGTGAGGTATGGTTCTAATGTTCAGACACTGTACCCAAGATATCTTTGTTTCTAACATTAATTTTGCTAGCTGTGCCTTCAGAGCTTGGTTCATTCTTTCTACCTGTCCCGAGCTCTGGGGGTGCCATGGGGTGTGATATTGCCATCGGATTGCTAAGGCCTCCGATATTTGTTTAATAATTTTGGAGGTAAAATGTGTACCTTGATCTGAATCTATGTGATTCATTATTCCATATTGCGGAATAATTTCTTCTAGTAATACCTTTGACACTGTTTGAACCATAGCCTTGGCTTGAGGGAAGGCTTCAACCCAGTGTGTTAATTTATCAACTATTACTAGTTAAAATTTATATCTTCCTACCTTTGGTAGATCAGTAAAAGTCCACCTGGATTCTCTCAAAGGGCTGGTAGGCGACAGGGCATCCTCCTAAAGCTGTTTGTTTTTGATCTGGCCTGATTCACTTGTTGGCATATCATACACCCCTGCACTTCTTGTTTTGCCAATTCATATATTCCTCCAAAGCTTTTTTTTTTTTTTTTTTTAATTGTTCAGCTAGGGCCAGCGAGTTTGCTGATACAGTCTTTTTAACACTTTTCGGGCATAATCCTTTTGCAATAATTCTCTCCCATCAGGTGATTTCCACCCTCTCTCCTCTAATCTCCCGCCTATTTTCTCAAAACCTTCTATTTCCCTTTTGGAAGGATTTTGGGGGAAATTCCTGGACTTCTCCCTCCCTCACTTCAGGGGTACTTTGGCCTCTTTATTTGCCAGGTTGTTACTTCTGGTCTGAAACTTCATACTTACTTGCTGTTCTTTTATTTGAACAATTGAGATTTCCTCTGGCTCCCTGACAGCCTCTAAAATTTGCTTGAGTTTCCATTTATGATAGCATACCCTGATTTTCTCTTCCTTTTTCACCACCCTTGATGATCCATCTACAAACCATTTTTCTCCATCTCCTCCAAAACTTTCTTTAAAACATGTACTATTTTCAATAACCAAGTACTTTAAACTACCCAGAGGGACATTCTAACATTTTCTCCTTGCAAGACATTTTTAATCTTGAGACTTTTTACTTACATTTACATCCTATTGGGTTCGATGCATGCTTTCCAAATATTAGAACACTTTTTTTTTTTTTAAGAAAATCAAATCTTCGTTCTTTCTGGGATGTAATTGTAAATTGAGACATTTCTTGGATCCTAGCTAGCCTTCTTGTATCAAGAAGGATTATTTATTACAGGTATAAGAGCAGACTTTGTTTTATGGATTAATTTTTCAAAGGCAGGGAGGGGAAAATTGGGACCCCTAAGCTAAGTCTTTTAGAAACATGAGATGCAAAAAGGGGCTTGGGACTGCCTCTAGGGTGTGGACAGTGGTCTCCTGGCGAGAGCTAGGTGACCAGTGGGGCATCTGGCAGCTCTGCCACGGACCACGGACCCTGCATTTTGGGACAGACAGAATTCCGAGGTTTGCAAGGCAGCTGCGGCGTCCCTCACGACAGAAATTAGCAAGGTTGTGGGCGGGGTGGGCAAACCCAGCACGAACACCGCCGGTAGAGTAGCTGGGACCAGGCGAGACAGAGCCCTGCCCGGGCTGGGGCTGGGGCAGGGCCGGGCCGAATGGGAGCACAAGGGAAGAGAGGGGAGAGAGAGAGAGAAGGGGGGCGAAACTGCGCCTAGAAAGAGGAGAAAAGAAAAAAACCTTAAGGGGAAAACCTTGCATTGATGCCACAGGCAGAGCAACCAAGATTAGGTGAGATAGGACCCCCAGCTGCGCTAGGGTTGGAACAGGGACCGAGCTGAGAGAGAAAAGGGTTGCTGCAGCAAGATACAGGTGGGAGCCCCGGGAGTCTGAACTAAAGCAGGAAAAGGAGGGGGGGTGGGCACGACAGACGCTAGGACAGGCACCAGTGACGCCGCTGACAGAAGCCAGGGTGGGGGGGGGTGGCTGTGCTTAGCTTCTCTCTCCTCTCTTTTTAACTCATTTTTCTAAAATTTCCTTTTTTACTTGCTACTCTTTTCACAACACTAGTTACACAGGAAACTCTCTAAATATACAAGTAAGGTCCACAACAAACACACACATTTTGCTCACACAAAGATAACAGAAACAGATTAACACTCCTTTGTTTTAACTAGATAACATATTCTTTAGTACTTCTTTTGAGGTTATAAATTTTATCAAGGGCTTTTTAGATGTTATGGACTTTCCTACCAAAAAGGCTCCTGACACTTTCAGTCCTCCTGAAACCCCCTTTGACTTTCCATCTCTTCACTGCAGTCTCCTTTGAAGTGCCCCCTTCTGCAATAGTAGCTCCCTCTGGGGTTTTGAGCTTCCATTGGGAGGGATGGACTGCCTCCTCTGCGTTTCGTTGTGTCCTAGGAGTGTGGATGGGGAAGCCTGAGCCTGCACGTGCTGTGGCACAGGTACTAGGTATGGGGGAGGGAGATTATCAAGTGGGTCCCACTCCTCCCTCCGAGCCTCTGTTCCCTTTTTAGTTTTTATTGTGAACAACCCAGTCCTAAGTTTTTCCCAGAATCTTGTATACTCTTTCTCCTCATGGTCCTGCGGTTTCTTACTACTCACATATTCACTTAAGGCTCTGCAGGTCCATTTTTTTTTTTTTCCCCGAAAGTATCGAACACAGGCCAAATCACATGACTCCTTATCTCTTTCCCTCCCAAACTTCTATGCAATAGTGTATCATTTTCTCCTTAGATTTTCCCTTTCTTTTTGAACAGTCTTCCCACTGTTCCAATAACCACCCCAAGGGACTATCTAGGGGAATTTTGAGTACCCTGCTCTCCTCCCCTAAAGTGGGTTTTTCTTTGTGGAGCTTGCTCTTTTTCTGCCCCATACTTACCTTTGAATTTCTCGTGGAGGACTTTTATGTCTTCCCAAACTAAGACTTAGGGGCTTTCCCTGACCCCTTCCCCAAGTGGGTTTGTGTTTTTACCAGATTACTTACTGTGATAGATATGATTATAAATTCGTGCAATTAAACATAGTAAATGTAGTAGATGATAGAATGTATATTTTTGTAACCCTGTGAATGTAAGACTAACCTTGATTCCTGGAATGGGACAGGTGTTTTCCAAATACCGAGACATGCTTTGTGTACGAATAAACATCTTGATTTACACCAGAAAGGAGGGTGGCTTGCCAGGATGTAGCTCCTTGAGCTAATCAGATCTTGGGCACCTGGACCATCAACCCACCATCAACCCATTCGAGGGTGGACCCTGAATTTGAAGACATCATTATCCCAAAAGAGGATTCCCAGAAAATCCTTTCAGACGTGGCCCAGTACCGGGAAACCTGTTCAGGATTCATCATCAAGTGAAAAGACTGGGTTTGAATTTGAAAAAAACACAATACCTCTGCTGCCGGGAGGCACAAAATACAGTATAAGAACCCGAACTCAACTATCAGCAAATCGCGGAACAGTGCGAGATAGCAGCCCTGCTGTTGGTGGTCTGTTTCACCCAACATTCGAATGTTGTTTCCCGTGGCTGTCCCAGATAGATTTAAAATGGAAAAATAAAATTTATTCTTTCTATCTGATTGGCTAGTTGATAATTTATAACACTTACCCTTCCAGCGAGCTGAGCCGGGGGTCTTTTCGTCCGGTGATGAACCTTTCCCTCTTGGATTTTGTTCATGGGCTTTTACACAGCCCAAGCTAAAAAGGTTTACCAGTTCCCGAACTCCGAGGAACGTCACCTTCCCTTTTTAGCGTCCTGTGATTGGTCCCCAAAACCTCCCCGTGTTTTGGCTTTATGAGAAAAATGAGTTTTGTCCCGAAGCACTTCCCCGTCGGCCGGCCAATTCCCTCGCGGGAGTTTGGAACCGCGGCCTACAGGTTCATACTGGTGTCGTGATAAATCACGTCTCATTCACTCGCCCAATCACCCCCACTTCAACCAGCAATACTTACAGCTCCTTTTCTTGCGTGGATTCTTCGTGCACTTAGAGTTTTATGAGTGAAAAAAAAAATTCCGTGGTTCCTGAAGACCTCCTCAGGTCTTCCCTGAGTTCTGATTTTTGGATCCTGAGGCCTCTCTTTTTATTGTGTGGCTTTGACCTAAATTTGTTCGGAATTCAATCAGCGCCACGGAATCTCCCACTCTGTGGGGCCACTGAAAAATCAGTGGGGCGCTGTCAGAGTCTGTCCAAGGATGTGATATGCCTCACGACTGTCTCCAGTGATGGAGAGCTGAGACCCCAGACTCTGAAAGGAGCCCCTGGCCTGGTCGAGGTGGAACGTTTGCCAAGTCTCAGAGGACTGCTATGCATCTCCATGAGAACGGGGTGCAAGAACAATGGAACTGTTTACAGTGGACTGAGCCAAGGCTGCTTGACCGAACTGGTCTGTCCATACCAGAGGTACAGTTTGCAGCTTGTTCCTGAGCACCCAACCTCAACACAGGTGGTTCCTGCTTTGGCTCCGTGCCCCTCGCTTTGGCTCCCGCCTTGACAACCTATAAAAGCTCTGGAGACCCTGCACACTTTCGTGTACACCCCACTGGAGGACTTCGCGTCTATAGGCATCTCTAAGCCTCGAGGACTCGTCCCTCCATGTTGGTAGCTATAATCCCCTTCCCCTCTTTCTCTGTCTTTCTTACTATTCTTAATTTCTCTCCCCACTATCGCATTTGTTGGCACTAAATAAAGGTGCATTTGTGATTGAGCAAACTGAGTTGTCCCCTGCTGTGTCTTTTGCGCTCTGAGATCCTTAAAACGAACCATCACGAACCCCGCTTGCAGTGGCGGATCGTGACATAAATTGGCGTCACGGACAGGATCTTGATAGACAGAGGAGTTGCGGGTTTTATATAGTTTGTAAAAGGGGAAGGACCCCCGTCTCAGCCGCACCTAGCACGCCACTTCGGTGAGCGCTGTTAGAAAGCAAGGGGGGCGAGGGAAAATTCCCGCAAACTGTATACACCCAGGCGAACAGCACTCCCTGTCGTCAGGATTTCACAAAAGATCTCATTGTGCAAAAGATGGGACTGTGTACTGTGTAGTTGTTTTTTGTGCTTGTGTTTTGAGCTGCTTGGTGTAGTTGAGGAGACAACCATTTGTAAGTAAGGAGTACCTCCCAAGCAGTTTTGGTCTCCTCACCCATTTCAGGGAAGAGAAGGGAAACACAGTTTTAGCTGTGCTTTTGTGTAACTTTAAGAATACCTCCCTGAGAGTGGTTTGGTCCCTTCATCAAAATGACTGAAAAAGATAAGGATGCATTTTATGCTTTGTTAGCAAAACATGGTGCTAGACCCTCTCCAGCTGGAGAAGGGTGGGCACAGAATAATTGGTTTAATTTTGAAAACATTGTAGATAGAATATGTTCTTTGCAACATGATGCTAAATATAAACTGGGCAGAAATAAAACCATTCTTTGCTCAGTTTTGGGGGCTTGCCTTTCGGCAGCCATAGAAACCCGTTTTAAACGGGTAAGTGAAGAAAAAGCAGTAATAGAATCCCTGCAAAATTTGGTGGAAGCTTTGCAAAAACAATTAGAACAAGAAAGAAATCAGAATTATTTGTTACACATTTCCCTTGCAGAAGAGCGAAGTAAAAACCTAAAACTTGTAGATCCACTTAACGAGACAGAAGGAAAGGAGATACCCAACATCAGACAGATATACCCTCAAAAAGAATTAGTACACATGCAAAATTGTGGGGAACACTGTTGCCCTAACTTGAGACCTCTTGTTAAAACAGAATATAATTATATAAATGAAGAGGATCATGATCCCCACATAACCACCAAAGAAATACCATACACTTACACTGAATTAGCTAAATTAAAGAAAGAATACTCCCGCCTCCCTAGTGAATCAGAGACGGAGTATGTGTTTAGAGTTTTACTTACTGGGGGTGACCAAATTAAATTAAGTGAACAAGAAGCAAGTGGCTACTGGGGACATGGAGTTTTCTTAACAACAGGAAATACACGTGCTCCATGGTCCCTGACACGGAGTGCAGCTTACTGGGCAGGGGGACTAAGCCCCCTTGAAAGGGGCGACCCTCTGGCAATAGTCGGCACCTCAGACCAACTCCTAGAAAACATACACAAAGCTGCATGCTTGCAAATGATACATGAAAGAAAATTAATCTCTGGCTATGAGTCACCAATGCAACAGCCTGTCAAACCTGAGATCATGACCCCCCTAATTCGAGGTTTGCCAGAGTCTCTTAAATCAACAGCAATTCTACTCCAAAAAACCATAGCATCTATCAATCCAGTAGATAGGCTTGAAAGATTTCTTGGACACACAGGTGATCAAACCGGTCCCGCTGACTCCACTGACTTCTCACCCTTCAGTACTCCTAGCACACGATCTAACAGCAATCGTAAAGTTTGGACATGGAGTGAAGTAGCAGAGGAGTTAATAAGTTACAGTAGAAAATATGGGCCAGTGAAGCACTCAGAGGACAAACACGAAAAACCCAGAGGAGTCAGGCACATTGCTTCTCCCAATGAAAAACCAGAAAAGGGGAAACAAATCTCTAATCGGCAGCAGTTGTGGTTGTTAGGGCTGAAAAGGGGAGTGCCACGAGAAGCAATGGACAGGTTACCTTATGATAAACTGGCTGAAATAATTTCTAATTGGCCCTGCCTCAAACCTATTGCACTGAATCAATTTAACCAACTTTTGAAAAGTGTCCACAAAGCCGCCTGCCTGTGGGAATGGACTGCTTCTCAGGAAGAAGCAATGCAATTACTGATTTTTGAAGCAACCGCTCACACAGCCATTAGTCCTATTTATCCTACAGATCCCTTCCAGGTGGAATGGGGATTTGCCTCCCCAGGGTTGTCGGTACACCTATGGCAGCAGGGTCCTGAGGGTCCGACGTGGCCAGTTGGTTTTTATTCCTGTGGTTTTAGAGATGCTGAAAAAAGGTCTACTACCTGGGAAAAAGGCCTGTTTGTGGTCAGCTTAGCTCTCATAGAAGTGGACATGATTGCACAACAACAACCAATTGTCTTGAAAGGCCCTTTCAAAGTTAAGTCAGTTACTACTGGGACCCCTCCACCTGACGAGGTGGCCCAGAGGGCCTCAGTAAGGAAGTGGTATGCTCAGATTGAACATTGTTGTAACATCTTCTCAATAACTGAAGGAGCTGTGAAAAATCTAGCAATACAAGAAGCAGAAAATTTGGATAGCATCCAAGACAAACCTGCCTCAGTCATTACCCCTCCCTTTCCCCCCAAACAGTCAGCAAATCCATGGTTTACTGATGCTTCTGCTTTTTTCCTGACAGCTCCAAGCATATTTCCCTCACTATGGGGACCAAGTGATTCCAACAATCCAGTACATTACCCTGGACAACCTGTTTTGGTGGACCTCCCTACTGTAGGGGAAGGACCACTAGTGCTAAAACCCCCTCTGAATAAATACATATGGGTGGCCTTTGATGCTCTGGGGAAAGAGCATCGAATAAATACACGCTGGATAATTTCCATCATTCTAACTTTCTGCCTTTTGGTGGCAGATTCTGTTGTGCTTACTTTCCACAGGAGAACTCCGAGGGACATGGAGACCACATAAACCATGATAAATATTTTAAATAGCAATTTTAAATAGTATTGATTCAGAAGTATTAATGAATGAATTGGTTACCACAATTAGAGATTTGACCAAATTATAACAACCATTGCAGTTGTCCTTATTGGTTTTGGGGACACACCAGTGGTTGCTATTAAACATATTACCAAATTGGGAAAAGATAAACTTGAATGACCAGAAATTGGTAACTGATACACTTGGTGCTACACACACCAATGTTTCTTTGGCCCTTAGCTGTATCCAGGCACAGCTTTGGATGCAGACAGTTGTTGCCTCAATCATAAGGGAAGGTGAGGAAGGCATCTTTCCTACTGAAATTCGGAAAATAATTTGGGACAATGCAAATGATTTTGAAAGGGGATTCCAATCCTGGTGGAAATTGGTGAACTTTACCTACAACCCCAATGCCAACACAGTCACAGCTTTTGTGTTAACAATATCCAATGCTTCAGTACAATTGATATTTCCTATCATTGCATTAGGAATGAATCATGATGGAGCTATTCTCTATCCTTCTGAGCATAGAGAATGGGCCCGTCAAATTGGTGAGAAATGGCAAACCGTCAATTTAGAATCTTGCGTTGTTAGGGAGCAACAAGGTTTCATTTGTGAGGGCAATGCAATCATAGCTCAAGACATTTGTTTGGACACAGAGCAAAATATTTGTCACTTTGAAGTGCATCCTAATGAAGCTCCTGAAACAGTGCTTGTATATATAGGCAATGGATGTGCTTGTGTGAGGACTGCTTGCGATGTAGTGTTTGTAGGAGATATAGTAGTAAATCTAAAGAATTACTCAAATTTTTGTGTTTGTAACTTTACCACAATTACAGGATGTGACTTTTCTTACACTGTCCCAGTTACGTCCTACCACCTTTTACAATCCAATTTTACGTTGATTCACCAGATAATGCCTGCCCCCATTGGAATGAACCTAACCTTAATTGAGCAATTGTTGCTTCACCAGGATTTAGTTGAAATTTTGGAAAAGATCAAGAAAAATGGACAGAAAACTTTGGTGACAGTTCATCATGATGTGAAGGAAATACACCGTGTTTTAGAAAGGGTCAAAAAGGATGCTGAACACAGGTGGTGGGATACCCTTTTTGGGTGGTCACCTACTGCTACAGGTATCCTGAATAAAATGTGTCATCCTATTGTTATCCTTTTGATTTTGGTTTCAATTTGTTTTGTTTTATCAGTTGTTTTATACATCCTAAATTGGAAAATGATGAAGCGGTTGACACACTTGACATCTATAATGAATGCACACAGTTTGGTCAGTACTCCTTTTGCAAAAGACACCCCTAAAGTTATTGACACGAAGCGTACTACCCAAACAGCGAAAATTAGGCCTGCAACAGCAAATTAATTTGAAATTTTTTTTTTGTTTTGTTTTTGTTGTTGTTGTTTGTATTGATTAGTGTGTTTGTTTTAGTTATGTTATATTGTAATTGAAATTACGTTTTTGTTTAAAAAAAAATTGCTTTAATTTTAAGGAACTTTGTGATTGGTTTTGTTTGAAAAAAAAAATGGTTTTAATATTGATTGTATTTTATTAATTATTTTTGATTTTGTGATTATTTTGATCAATATTGATTGATTTTGTCTTGTTTTATTTCTCTTTCTCTTATTTTCCCTTTTCCCCTCTTTCTTTCTCTCTCTCTTACACCCTCTGTTGTCTCTATTTTCTGGGATATGCTACCAACACTGACGAGTCCTGAAGACATCGTGACAACGCTGCGGACCCTTGCTAGAGGAGCACCTTTGTCGTCAGTCGTGAGTCACGGGGTGGTGTCAGAGTCTG
>JANPWX010018938.1:0-30979 GCA_024734555.1 Trochalopteron elliotii
GACCCAGCATCACCTTCCCATCCCCACTGCTCCATCCCACCCATGGCTCTGAAGGCAGAAGATTAAAGTCCACCACCACCCCCTCCTTCCCCAGCACATGCAGGTCCCCAGAACTACCAGCAAGCTCAGGGGGGCTCAGGCTTTGTGAGGATGGTGTCATAAGGTGAGAAAAAAGGAGGCTGCAGCTCCCTCTTGGCTCTTGGGAGACTCCCTTTAGGGAGACCCTATCCAAACTTGGCTCTGTGAAGTTCCCCAAGAGCTGAGGCCTTTGCTGTGCACAGGAACAGCCATACCCAGGCAGGAGAGCAGAAGGGCAGGAGAGAATTATTTTATTGTATTTCTTTACATGCTGAATTTATCCATTTCACTTACAGCCACCACCACTGTAGTGGCACCCATCACACAAGGACAAACCACCCAGTGGGACATGACTGAAAAGGATTCCTGCTTGAAGACACCAGATCCAGGTAGCCTGGATTCAGGGAGGGAGAGGGGAAGAGTGGACCCTTGTCCACCAATACCAAGGGATATTTTGGGATGGGGGTAGAATGAAAATCCATACAGCTTTAGCAGAGTTGGAAGGATTAAATTCTACTGTTTCATCCCCCATAGGAAAGGCTAAGGATGATGTAAAAAGCACTAGCATGTCCCATGCCTGGGGACACCAGGAACAGAGGGAGGGGAAGGTAGAGCTTTGGGGCTCAGGTCTCTTTTAGCCCCATCAGAGGACACAGGATTTTGGCCACATGCCCTCTCTCCAATTCCCAGGAAAATACTGATAGCAGTAGAACATCACTGCAGGCCCAAGGGAAGCTCTCTGCCTCAGGCACACCAGGGCCCTGGGCAGCTCCCTTGCCCCGCCAGAACTGGCTGTAACACCAGCTGTGAGCACTTGGTGGACCTTCCTTTTCTCTATTCCTGCAGACAGCAGAATGCAGGAAGACCTGGATCACTTCTGTCTCCTGTTCCTCTGGGTCCCCTTGACAGGCCTCTGTCTCCTGCTCCTCCAGCTCCTGGCCAACACCATCGTGCTCTGCCGACGTACGGCCCACCACAACCCCCTCTAGGTGCACCTCTGGCCTGACACCACAGCCCAGCCCCTCAGGGGGATGTCCTGGCTGCTTTGGGAGGCAGGGGATAACCAGGACACAGTGCAAGGGAAGGATTCCTGTTATAGTCCCTGTTATCCCTGGATATCTTCCAACAAATCATCTTCACAATTTCAGAGTGCCCCTCCCCTCTCACTCCAGCTCTTTCCAGTGATTTTGTACAAAGGAGGTGCAATGATCTGACTGCAGCATCAGGGGTTCTTTCCCAACAAAAGGCCATGTGTTATGCATGGGGAAGCATTGCCTTGAAAATGTATTTTCTCAATTCTGTGTCATTCAATGTGGCATGTGATACACACCAAAATTAAATGTATAAACATGGAACAGAAAGCTGTTCAGAAAACTGAGCAAAAGAATTCTTCTGTATTGCAATCCCTGTAAGCTTTGTTATTCTTCCAAATTGAATTACTACATCTTGACCCAGAGATTAATTATTTATTGCCTGTTCTACTGCTTGAGAGCCTACAGAGGACAATCCTGTGGGGGGAAACTGGACATGAGTATTTAAATTTAAAAAAGCATTTTGATAAGGTGAATACATGGACAAAAATGTCCTCACTACTGCATGGAATCCTAATGTAGGAGAAACAGAGAAAAATAAAACCCCAAGCAATAAAAAAGACATATATTTGGGCATTATTATCTGACATTACTAATAGTGATGCTCCACCATGCAGTGCTGCACAAAGACCCCAGTCTTGAAGCAATATTGATCCAGGAAAGATTGATGCAGTGAAGAACTGGAAGTATGAAATCTTTGGGCTTGGGCTTTTTCGTAATTTTGTTGGGTTTGCTTGTGGGTGCTTTTTCTGCAGTCTTTCATTTGCAGAGGAAATCAACCTCTAAAAAAGAATTACAACACTGACAGTGGTAATCACCCCCCTGAACACAGCTCCAAATCCACTGCACAGTGGAATCCTCCCATTTTTGACCTCTAGTACCTCTAATAGACATCATAAGTTAGTGTAAGTCTATAAGGGAAGGGAGTTGAAAAGCAAATCCAGCTCTCCACCTGTGGATTTTCAGTGACATCCTACATGTTTGTAGACTGCTGTCCATCCCAAGATACCCAGCAGGTAAAACTTGTTCTTCTGTCTCTTCTTACACAAGCTCCTTAAATCACTGAGTTCCTTAAATTTTAGCATGTTTTACAAATATACCCAATACACTGCACTGAACTGCTCTAATTCCACCTTTGCTGCAAAAGCAGCACAATCCTCTCTGCAGCAGGTCAGAAGGCTGAGAGGACCAGAACAGCTTGGGGTGAGCACCAAAACAAACCCTTTTGTAGTCACTACCCCAGTTTCTTACTGAATACCCCAGAAATGACCAGCCCCACCACAGAACCCTCCAGCAGAGGCAGTGACCCAGCACAGCTCTCCAAAGCAACACTGACTTCCCTTTGCCAGCTCCTCCTTCCACACAGTCCCTTGATCAGCCTGTGCTCCAGCTCAGCTCAGCTGCACCCAGCACTGCACCTCAGATTTCAACCTATGCCTCCAAAGAGCCTGTAAAGTTTTCCACAGACAGGTAGAGCTGAGGAACAATATTCTTTGTAATCCACTTACAATCTGGATTTTCTTTAGAAGACCTTTGCACCCCTACTAGTAAGGCACCAGTAGAAGGTAAAACCAAAACTGGATCTTTTGCACTAAAATGTTAAGAAGCAATTGCAAGTATCAGTGCAGCAGTGAGAAGGGAAAGTGCCAAGACCAATTCCAGCCCTGCATGCAAACACCTCTAGCAAATGATGCAAATTCACCCAAACTGGCTGGGTTTGTGGTTGAGTGGCAATGTCTGGGCAAGGAGCTTGCACTACTGCTTGCACTAATGAGGACTGGCTGAGCTGGTGTGCAGAGAAGCAGCTCAAGGGAGCTTGTTTGTGCGTGCAGGAAGCTGCTGTTGGACAGGCCCTACAGATCTGACAGCTTTTGGTTACAGCACATGGAAGAGGTTCTAGTTCTACAGTGAGCTGACTGAGCAGGGTGCAGAGGCAAAGGCTGGAAGCTGTTACAGGCTGACACAGGGCAAAAAGGAGTCTGGCAGAGAATGACTTTCAAAGAGGAGCAGAAGGAATGCATTTGTTCAGAGGTCGATGGTTACCTAATGGCATACAGGAGTTAACACTTAATGGTGGGGAGAGCAAGAGCTGTTGCACAATTTAAGCATAACCTCAACTAATAAAGGGAAAAAAAAAAAAAAGAGTACAAGATGGTTGCTGAAAGCCTGTGAAGAAGAGGAAGGCATCAGATGCCCTCAAAACACAGAGCATCCAGAATTTGTTGATAGACCCCTGCTTTTACCCCACACAGAGCTTTCACTTATTCAGTGATCTTTTCTGAGTGAGAAAAGATTTTGATAAATGAACTCTAGATACATAATACAGCCAAGATGACCTCACCAGAGCCAGGAACTGGACTGGTCAGTGAAGTCACTTTGTCTGTCCAAGCCTGTATTTGACAGATGACCCGTCACAGGGAAGCAACCTAAGCTCCTCCCAGACTCCTCAGACTAATTCTGTGGTGCACTCTGTGCAAGTGCTTGGAAGCCACCCCCACCTAAAACCATCCCCTTGCTGCTGCTTCTGCAGCACTCAACACAGGAAAGCAAATTCAGGCAGGGGAAAAGGTACAGAAACCTCTGGGAGAACAGTAAATAGGCAGTGAAACACAACCTTGCTGTCAGTAGGTTTCTTCCTTCTGATTCATCTGACATCAAATCTGTTTGACATGCAGGGTCAGCACAACATATCCACCACCAGAGTCCCATCCTGAACTGTGCTGAATAAATTGAATATGTGTCAATTTTTGTCACAGGAGATCAACCACATCTGTTTGTGTTCCACACTCCTGGAAATTTCCCACATAACTCAGAAACCTTGGAAAATATTGGATTTGCTCTCAGTTCTAAGGAGAAAGAAACTGTCAGTCAAAATAGCAACATTCATATATTTACTTCCTCTCCCCATGGGTAAATATCTCATGGATGATGCTCAAGACTCGAACTAAAACATTATTTGCACCTTCCCCATCCCCTCTTCTCTCTAGCCAAAGGAAAAGTCCTCACCATAACCTGACACTTAGTAAGAAGAAACCAACCAACAGCAGTGTCACCAGGTCTGCAAATAAACACGAGGCAGAGGAAACCCAGGAGAAATGGGGATCTCCTTTTGAAGGCTGAACTCAGGGAAGGTTTGCTCACTGCAGCCCAGGTCACAGCACCCACCAGCTTCAGCATTGAGTCTTTGTTGCAGTCTGCACTGCTGTTTTCAAACAGCCTCTAGAAAGTGAAAACTTCTGAATTGGAGTAGGAACTAGACAATACTTCCAGGGCTTTTGCATTTGAATATCCAGATACAGCTGTCCTGTAAAAATTAGTAGAAATTAGTGTGATCTGAAACACCAGTTCCTCCAAACAGACCCAGCAGGACTCAGTAAGAGATTATAGGAGGCTGTAAACAGCTCCAGTTCCTGTATTTCTCTACAGGGCTGCTAATTTAATGCAAACTTGGAAGTCATAAAGAAAGATAAGGTAACTCTTATCACACATATGTACATTTTTGTAAATCACTCTTCCTTTTTACATATTAAGGCTTGAATTAAACTCAGAGTAGTGATGTAACACCACATTACAGCTTTACTCACTACAAATCATTGCTGCCAGACTCTTTTTTTTTTATCTCTTGTTCCAAAAGCTTCTTTCCCTACACTTCAGTTTCCTATTCACAAAACGAAAGGAGCAAGATTGGGATGGATTAAGGTCTATGTTATCCCTCCCTGCCCAAGAGACAAATCAACCTCTGAAGTGATAAGCACAGAAAGAAAAACTGTATCTTGCAGTGGGCAAACAAACCTTGCAAGGAAAATCTAACCCAAACTTATTGCCTTTAACTTGGCAAGTTGGCTCTGAGTGATAAGTAACTTCAACCTTGAATTTTAGCAGCAGCCATCCTGTAAAGTGACAAGAAGAAAAATTGAAAGCAACAGGATGGAGACAGGTCTAAGCTAACAGATCAGAGCTCTAATTCATTACTGGTAACACACAGCATCCACTTCAGCTTCTCCCCACGTTAATTAACCTCACAGAGAGGAGACTGAAATCAATAGTGTTTCCAAAGAGGAACACTGCTTTCAGGAGGGAAGATTGTTAGTTCCCCCATGCCTAGTTGCAATGTGCAGTGCAGAGGTCATGGCAGGAGAAGACTTAATTAAAACACACTTCAGAGAGCAGACAAACATCCCAGGGTACTAACAGGAGGTGAGGACATGAACTTTGTGTAAATGACAAGCAAAAATGAACAATATCTTTGATGTTTAAAAAGGCTATGTGCTACTTTCCTTTCCTACTCCTTTGAAGTTTTGATAATGCTTTATAACACAAGTCACACCACAAGAACACATTACAATACATTTCCTATTTCAGGCATTTACAAAAATTAAAATTCAAGTCTATTAACAGACATTGAACTGACACTATGAAAATCAAGTTTATAAACATCCATTACTTTCAGAGCACCCCTAAGTTAAACTTGATGTAAACATGGTCAAAAATTCTTGACTTGATGCCCATCCACATCACTAACAGGTGCACTTGTTCAGAGCAAAGGGGAGAAGCACCAGCTGCAAGCCCAGCAGAGTCCAAGGAGTGGCACAGTGATCTGGATACAAATACAAACATGAGTGTCTTCACTCCCATCCTGCAGCACTGAAAGGCACTTGGGACACACAGGGCTACTTTGGGGACTAGTTCAAGGCTTCACAATCTGGTCCAAAAGTGGAATGGAGACACATCTCAGACACCACCATAGCTTCAAAAGTCAAATCCTATTTTACTGTGGATATTCCCACTCCATCAGGGACAATGCACACATATCAGATGCCAACTATAAGTATGGAAACCAGAGTTTTATTCACTTTTCCCCTGCAAGCATGTTCTCCAGTTACCATAAGCACAGCAGGCAGCAGCAGGAGAGAACTCACATCACTTCACAGGGCAAACTGGATTATTTGTGCCATCCAAACTGCAGAACTGCCTCCCAAATGCCCAGCACAGCCTCCCAGAAGGGTGAGCACACATGCTCTCAGTACTGAACCATGAGCAGCATCTGTTGGTGGAGCTGCACAACTGCAGGCAAGGATTTTTAAGTCCATGTGCAGGCAGATAGGGAAAGAATGGCAATGATCTGGGAAAAACAGTGTTTCTGAATTAGCTATGGATCCATAACATGCACGAGTCGAGGTGATATTTAATAACTAAGGTGAATTTGTACCCTATTTTTATTTAATAACTGCTCCATCCTTGGGCTCTAAGCTAGCAACATTTACTGGTGTTCACACCAGTGTTAAAACACCATCAAGTGTAACAGAGAAAGATGCAGCACTCATACTTCAGGCTGGTTTTGTGGGGGTGTGTTATTATTGGTTGGGGTTGTTGGGTTTTTTAATTACTTCATATGCCATTTCATACAGATCCAAAGCATTAAGCAATTCCAGTCAAAAGAAAATATTAAAAGCAATTTCAGCAAGACTAGGAAACCTACATGGAAAATAATATCCTCACCCGTTTATTGTTGATTTGACCACTTGGGCGCGCGGCTGTTTGGAACTCAGTGTGAATACAATGTAACTTTTGCAGAAAATCACACACCTGTTTTGTTTTGGGTTTTTTTCCACACGTATCAAACACATCAGAAGTTTAAAATTTGTGTGCCTTGACTCGCTCCTCACTTTACAATGTCTCTGTAGGTTTGTCCATGGTCATTAATCCCTTGAGAGTCCGACTCAAGTCTCTCCAGTCAGGTGACAAATTCACAAGGTGTAGATTTCCCAAAGACGGTCTTCGTTGTAGTGCATTGTGCTAGTGCATTCAACCAGTGTGTCAGTGTTCAACCAGACAAGCCTGGGGTTGGTTGGTTGTTGTTGTTGTTTTTAACTACACAATACAGAAATATAATTTTACATGTAGCTTTGCATGCCTTATGGCTGCTTGCCCTACTATAGGACAGTGCAATAAATACAAATATATGCACACTAAAAAAGATTTAACTGCCGTGATCTACGTCTCCTTTATGAGTACAAATTTACCTAGTCAACAATATGACAAATTTAGCAGAGAAAGTGGCAATGGCAGTAATATTCTACTACAAAAACAAGGCTAGAAGCAAAGTGTTCTCAAGCTACAGAAAACTTGCTACCTCCTAATATATGATGTAGGGCCCAGTTCTGCCAAGTGCAGAGTCGTGATCAGTAGATTGCATCAGAACATGCTTTCCCCCCATTTAACAATGAATACTTCTACAATTTATTTGGTTTTGATAACTGTTTATAAATAGCACACTATAATGACTATTAAACTATACAGCAACATGACATTTATAGCCTAATCCTGAATACAAAGTTCAAAGAACATGACTACAAAGGCCAGAGAGCAAATGTCATCGACTAAAAGCATTTCCACTTCAGAATTTATTGAATGTTCTCTTACACAAACATTTCTCCATCATGAAACCAAAGGAACAGGATTTCCTATTCCCTCTCTGCCCCAGTAGTAGTTTAGCCACACATCACCCTTATAAATTAGTGATGGATTTCAACAGGTAGCCCCTTGGGGCTATATATTTTATATACTTTATATATATGCACATTTACTTTGAATTCTATGTAAAAGTTGAAAAAATGTTTGAAAGAAAAAGTCAGAATATATCACAGCATTTTCAGCGAAAAAAATACAAATTAGTTTTATAACGACTATTCAATTTATCAAACTTTTTTTTCTGAAGTATTTACCTTTAATTATGTACACATTACAGGAAATAAAACTTTGTCCACAAACATTCTCTAAGATGACAGTTATCAATAAAATGATAGAATAATAGCAGGAAGAATATTAAACAAATGGGGGTGATCAATTTCTGCTTTTAAAAAGTAAAAAGTCACCATATAATTAAGTACAAAAACCTGCATTGAATGACAACTGCTGGTGTAGTAACTTGATCAGGTATGGAGACCAAGAGTAGAGTAAAGCCCTATGGTAATAATATTTCTGTAGCATTTCCACTTGGTATGTATATACTAAATGTTGGCAGAGTTTCTGTAGCATTAGCTTATACAAACATAGGAGTCCTCAGTCTGCTGCATAAAAGGGTACAAGTGTGTTTTAATTCTCCTGAAATGCACCTGAAATCCAGAGTGTCACTTACAAACTGCATAATGAAACTTTTCTTCAGAAAAATATCTGCTTGGCATCTCCTGGGCTCTGTTCCATTGGACAATAGGGGCATTTTAATCTGGGGACAAAGACAATGTGTTAGAATTGGGGCAATGTGTGACAACAGAGCATTAAAGGTATTGAGTTTTCCCCCTGCAGCAGGAAACAAGTGCACTCTTGAGCCACAATGCTTGGCTCCATTATAAGTCACCTTTAGCTGAGAGAGAATGTACCATGCTTTTCCTTCTAGTTATAGTCTCTCACCTTTCACCCACAAGCCCCTGAATTATTAGATTATCGTAAACAGCAATTTCTCTGTAGTTATTATTTCTACTTCTGGATTTGCTTGATGCATTTTAGAATTACAGAATGGTTTGGGTTGGAAGGGACCTTAAGGACCATCTCATTCCAACTCTGCTGCCACGGGCAGGGATGCTTTTCACTAGACCAGGCTGCCTGAAGCCTCATCCAGCCTGGCCTTGCAGTAATTTTAAATTAGCTGGTAGCTTTCACTGTGGCTTCCTCAATATCCAGTTCATTTTAGTGTCTGGTTCCCAAAATGCTGTGATTTTTCAACCCACTTAGACCAGCTCCTCCAGGCTACGACTGAAGGATCAGCCTGGTCTCCCAGTTGAGGTCTCCACTCATACAATCCCACTTACTTACAATATTTCTTCTTTTTGAAGAAACTGATCCTTTTTTGAAGCATTGATCCATTTTTCTCCTCATCTCCTACGTTTGGGCATTTTACCTTCTCCCCCCACCCACCCCTCCACAGTTAATATTGTCAGAGCTGTGCTGTCAGTAAAACTGATCAATGAAAGCACCAGGAATGAGTGATCAGGGACAGGAATGATGCAGCAGCAAGTTTACAGCTTAAAATGGCTAAAGCTACCCAAAGTCACCCACAAAGGCATCCCTTAAGGCTTTTCTAATAGGGCACAGAATGCAAACGTCACTTGACATTTTCATTCATAGCCTCACTTATTTTCACACTGGATTTCCCAGAATGACTTACAGCTCTAAATTAAGCTGACAGCCTCCACAGAAGCTGTATATATTCAATGCAAATAACCACTGTTCTTCCTCAAGAAAATCTGTACAGATTTCTCTCTCCCATTTTCCTGCTTCCCAAAAGCCTGCAGCCCCCCACGGATATCTAAGGAGGAATATTTCCACAGCTATAATTCCCCTCCTTGCTCGATTATTAAGCCATATATCCCCCAGAGGTTTAATTTTATTTTTCAAGAGATTTTTCATGCATTACTAACCTTGCTCCCAAGGAAAAACCGTGTGTGTAAGGCCCTCCAGTTTGAATTTAAAACAACACAATGGTGGCTACAACATGAAAAATTACTCTGCTCACTGCATTCCTTCACACAAGCTCACTTTCAACAGCATCAGAGAGTTTATTATGCTTTTCTCCAGTGCATCAACCCAGCTTATCCAGCTTTCAACCCATTCTCCAAGACTAACAAGCTTCCACCAATCACATAATTATGGACTCAGTTTTCCCAAAACACAGTATTCTAGTCTTAAGATGTGACCTTGTCTGTATGTTGTTTGAAATAGAAGAATGGTACTTACTTGCTGCCATTAAACATTTTATTCAAAGCATCTCTGGATATAATATGACCACAGACTAATTTCATAGGTGGATTATTATCTGTTGTTTGCTGACGAAGAATGGGACAGGCAAATATTGAATGATACCAGCACTTTTTACCGAGGTCCACTTCAATCTGTGAAAGAAATTAACATGAAAATTTATCTTGGGAAATTACATTTCCAGAGAATAACCCTTTAGGTCATTAACTTAACAGATTTCACAATTCAGCTGCCAAAGCAACACAATCCATTGTGTGAATGTTTAACAATTTCCCAGCCAAAAATACTTAATTGTGATCTTAAAATGGTGATTCATGTTGGGGATGGGGAGTAACAACAAAACAGCACATTCTGCCAAGGGACAAGTGCAAAATTTTTGCAGATCTGTGTCCTGGCAGGAAAACTGAGCTGGTGACCCATCAAGACTTTCTGGAAATCACTGGCTAGGAAATAAAAACTAGTTTATAGATTTGATTTGATTTTAGGGGGATATTAAGAAAAACCCTTGGATTGACTATATTCATGTTCTACAGCTTCTTGAAAGGCTCTGCCAACACCTTCATGTCACTAGAATAATAAAATAGATCACAATCACTAATTTTCAGTAACAACACAGAAGATACTTGAACAGCACAACTCTTGCCATGATGACAAAATTATTTCAGAAAGGGACATGTAACAGAGAAGAACAGGTCTGTGACTTCAGTAATTAACTGCAAACTGCAAAAATCACACTTCGTGTACCTAAAGCACCTGTCTCTGACCAGCCCTCTGTTCCAAAGGTTTAACCTTCAACAAAACCTGACAATGTGACCTTTTCATGTCTTGATCTGCTACTTAATCTGTCTTTACACAATGAAAATAAGGTTTCCCACCCCCACACTGCCTTAGCAGAACACACTAGAGACCCTTCAGTTTAGAAAATGCAAGGAGACACACGTGTATTATTAACTGATTTGCATCAGATAGCAATCTTTTCCCAAATGCTCCCTGGCCATTCATTTCTGGCTGGACAGCAAGGCAGGAATCTGTCACACTCAGAGGTTACACTCTCAGCATTACAGAAAATACAGCTGGGAGAAAACTCAGCACTCATCCTTACTCTATAAATGAATCTCTTCCAGCTGCAGTCGAAGGGGCTAACTCAGTTCATGCCCAGTTTGCACTAAATAAGTTTCCTTTCCAAATCAGGAGCAGGTCACTGGAGAGCTGCACACATTCAGTGAGAGCTATAAAGGGAAACTGGGGTTTCATAACAACTGAACTTCATTTCAACTGATATAAATGAGATGTGCTGGAAGCATAATGCACTGGATTCCAATTCCCATGTCCCCAGATGCAGCACTAATTCTTTCATCTCCTGTCTGCCTGATAAAGAGCCAGTGCAAAGCAAGCCCTGGACTGAGCTCAAGCCTAGCCAGGGGAAGTGAATGTTTCTCTGTGGGATCCATTTTCTTTCCAGCTATACAAAAACATCTCTGGGTAAGTGGAAAGTGAGAGCATCAGTTTCTTTAAGGTCATTTATCAAAGACCTTTTCAATGCAAAAGGGGATAACAAGTAAAAGGGGGAGCAACAAACAAAACTGAGAGGTACAAACCTGATGGACAAAAATAATGGAGATAATAACAAGAAACAACCTTGACAGGTCATCAAGAAACTGCAACCAAAGCTAAATTTGCAACAGATACAAATCTAAACCTGAGAGTCTCTGAGGAGAGGGGGGTCAGCAGAACTATATAAACTCTAGGAAGAAAGTGCAGGGGAAGGAGACTGCAGACAGAACAGCTGGAAAAGGATGTAAAAGGGGCTAGGAGAGTCATGCTGTAATTGAGGATCCATGAGCACATGCCTGTGAATCTGGAGTTTGTGCTTCCACTGGTGAATGTCAATCATTTCCAGCCAAGGAGAAGGAAGGCATCTTGGCTGTCTGTACTCATGCTTTAGGTGAGTCCTGTGGCAGCTGCTGAGGGCAGTGCTGTGTCTGGGGCAGCCCGTGTGGCTGCCTGGGTCAGTGTCTGGCTCTGTGGGGGTGTCTGTGAGCCCCAGGGCCCCGTGCAGCACAGAGCCCCAAGCCCCAGAGCTGCTGGAGCTGGTGGCCACGTAAAACATCCCATAACATGCAGCACAGAAGAAACCTGAAAACAACATTTGCCATCAGAAATCTGCCCCAGGAGCAGCTCAGCACCCACTCACCGGGAGTTCATCCTTCTGGTTCCAAACCCCTGTGCACTGCCTTTGCTCAATGACTGCCTTGATATTGATCAGAGCTGGTAATGCTACACAACCTGCAGAAAAACTGCAGAAAAAAGAGATGTTCATATAAAGTGCATGTTAGGAAAGCAACATTTTTCACATTTCTGTTTTAAAGGTTAACTGGGACACAAGCTGTTTGTATTTTTTCATGTACATCTTGTTACATTTAGAAATACAGACAAGCAAGAGTTTTGGGGCAGGTTATAAGTTACCCATGTGTTTTAGGCTGGGGCCCTCAGGTACAACATTCTGGACACAAAACAACAGTTAATCCCTCCTCTGAGATTTATAATGAATTGGTTTCTTCTACCACCTACTTTGATTTTGAGCTGTACAGGAGGAAGACATCACATTAGCTTAGACAGGAGGCTGCTCTCAGCTATGGTGGAGTACATGCAGCCCAAGAGCTTCCATGTAACCCACACGTACACACAACCCACAATCCTTTCATTACACATAATCACCATGTAAAGAAACGTGTCTTTCCACCTTCACCTCAAACCAAGAAAAGAAATGTAGAAAAAGCAGGCAGGTAAGGAAAGGAAGCAAATCAGGGCCTGTGACAAGAACAGCAGTATAAAACTGTCCAAAGTCTGTGTCCCAACAAACAGTTCAGCCTCCACTGGGATTTTCCCACTACCAGAATTTAGCACATTATTTGGAAATATTTCAGTATTTTACAAAAGAAAGTATGACACAGTTTCCACAAATTAACAGATGATTTGTTGGATTTAAGTCTAATAACAGTACTGGAAATCACCAGCAACAAAACAGGATTTGGCCTTGCTATCAGCCTGCTCTGTTTGTTTAGCAGATTATTTTACTATTTGTGTAAGTTTTACTGTCTACATAAGTCATGCCTTTCCTCTACCTAAAGCCTGTGGATCTCTTGCCCAAGCTAAAATATGTATAAATAAATTTTATCTCTCACCTCCAACTGGCCATTTTAACCTTTACACTTTGCTTTTTTGTTAATTCAGCCTTCAGTGTAACTTGTGTTAACCCTGTGAAAAATCTAACAACCAGTATTTGTGTGAAAACATCTGTGAAGAGCCCTTTCAGAATATAAAAACTCAAGTAAAGAGTAAATTCAAATTCTCATAGCTCTTCAAAACCCCAAACCACAACTTCTACAACACAAGAGTTTTCCACTGTCTCCACATAACTCAGACCATGAGTCAGGCCTGTACAGGATTAGATAAATATTGGAGAAGCCAATCAGCATTAAAAAATGCTTGCTACTCATGTTCTACAAAGCAAAATATTTTACAGCAGGGTTTTCATTTCAAGCTTGTTTAATTCCTAAAGGATCTGCAGCACTCCAAGGTCACACCAGTTTACAACACTCTTGTTTATGACAAGAGCATTGATATCACCTATACAGTCAATACATTTCAGCACAATCAATTCCACACCAGGAGCAGAGCAAATGTCCAACCACTCCAAATATCAGTAACAGGGATTTTCCACTTCACTGAAAATCTCTTGGCCATTTGCTCTGAGAACTGCATTGCAGCATCAGTCCATGAGCAATGAAAATCTAAAGGACTGCTGGTTATATGAATGAAACAAGAAGAAAATGAAAGTCAAAACCCAGAAATTTAAGCTCTAAATACCTATAAAACACTCAAACTGAAACTTGAAAGTTTCCTGTACAAAAACAATTAGTCTGAAGTGCTCCCTTTGTTGTTTCTGGTGTATTTTGTAACTGAGGTACAAGCAGGAAAAGCAGAAGGCTTAACAATGTGAGAGCTCTAGACCAAGCACTAGACCAAGAAGTCTAACAATAGTGAATGGAAACAGTAAAAAGAAAAAATAAAGCCAAAACAAACAAACAAACAAAAAAAAAAGTGGAAGCAGTGAAGCTTCTGCTAAGTACCAAATCTAGCCTAGAAAGAGACATATAATTTATTTTCCATTTAACATCTGAAACGAAAATGAACATTGGGGGAATGTACTGGGGGAATTGACATGCAAAGGCTAAATAGCAGCTAATCTGTTTTATCTTCAAAGAAGCTAGAAGGAGATTAGGTTGGGTTTTCTTCGTATTTCCAACAGCCTCCTACAGATTTGCATTTTGTCAGATTTGCTGAGCTTAAAAGTGCCTCTTTTTTCTTTGCTAGAGGCCCAGCAGACAATCTGCAAATTTTAACAGCTGAAACTGCAGCATAACTGTTAGGCATTCTTCTAAGAAGAAGACCAGTAATGTGTGGATTAAAGACCAAAATTATCAAATGCTGATGGAATCACAGCCACATTTTCAGGGTTAATTTTCAGTTGAACAGCAGGGACAGTTGTCACACATTTGTTGTGGGAATAACTGGCTGATTGCCATCCTCATCTTTCGCAGTTATGTCTAAACTATGAAAGATAAATTCCATCCAAGAATGCTTCCTCTTGAGCTGCAGTGGTGCAGGGTAAAGCCCAGCACACAGGAACCTCTGGGTTTGAACCTTTGCAGATCTTGTTAATTGTAACTGTACCCTGTATTTAATGCAAGCTACATGAGACTACTACAAAAGTCATTTCTTTTGTCCTCAACAAGAAACAGGAACCAAACCACTAAGTACCTGGTCTCAAAAGCCAGAGAAAAGCAGCATACCTAACACTGAGAGGGGATTCAACTGAGAGGCCCAGGAGAGCACAGGCATCCCTTGTGAAGATGTCACAGATGTCAGCCCACTGGTTGGCATCCAGCAGGTGAACGTACGGGGAGTTCTCGATGCCTTGCCGCAGGTACACCAGGCTGCCCATCAGGACCTGGATATCTGGGGGGGACCAGCAACAGCAGAGTTTGTACAACAAACAAAGGATTGTGTCTCCAGCTGTAGCTTTCACGTGGAAAACAGGCAGAAACACCAGATCAACAGCATATATCCTCACCTCCACAAGAAACAATTACAGCCATGACAGCCAGGAGAGCTCCACTCCTGCTGCTTTTTTGGCTGGGGAGTTTGCCAAGGTGTGCTGCCAGGGAATTTGCTTCTAGCAGGTTTACTTTTTTTGTAAGCTTTCTGACACACACAGTAGCCTAAAAAATAGGCTTTGCTAGATTCAGCTTGAGATGGTTCATTTAACTCACATGTTCTCATTTTTTCTAAAGTTTAATTTCTCTTTGTATTACCCCACGCAGCAGAAAATAGCAGATGACTATTCCAAGAACATTCCTCTGCATTTTTAGCACTTTACTCTGGCAGCAGGCCTATTCTAGATGTAATCCACATTTTATTTAAAGAGTCAAAACCCTTAAATTTAAGCAAACGTGCAAACCTTCAGATATTATTTTTGAGCCCTCTTAAAAAAGGAAAAAGAAGATAATTCTAATTGTAAGGATTTGGGTTATACATGATAAATCCAAAGAGAAGAAGCCTTTAACAAACTGAAAAGAATGGATTAAAACATATTTGGAACATGATTTATGTTTTACTACAAAGTGCCACATCCCAGTGCTTTAAATCCCCTTAAAGTGACCAAAAATTTACCTTTCTGATGATTCAGGGCGAATGGCTGGAAGTTTTTCGCATACTGAAGTGCTTCTCTTTGATTTGCTGTTCCACCCATCAATAAACTAATGAAATACAATCTGTGCAGTTTAAATTCCAAAGAACTGTTCTGTGCCATGAGCATCTCTCTGTTGGATACCGCCCACCTGGAAGAAGGGAGGAGGTACAATGGGACGTGACACGGGAGTAATTAAGTGTCAGCCCACACCACATGAAATCATTGCAATTATCTATTATGTACCATCTATTTCAAGGAAAGTGTGACTGTTCCCTGAACTTCTGAGAGCCTCTACAGAGCACAGAAAATGGCAAGGCCCTTTACAAGTAATGGAGCTGCACAGGGTGCACAAAATGTGGACGATGTTCACTCTGGTGCTGCTGTAGAGGTTAAGTGCTGCAAAATTCAACGTTCACTGGCTGAAAGACAAGACTAAATTAGGCACAATATAAGGCAGAAATAGCTCAAGTCTATTGTATTTCAATTAATAGCACTCTGATTCTTAACAATTACTGACAGTTCTTCAGCTGCATGTCAAGAAGTTTGACCAAGAACGTTTTCCAAAGTCCTCATTCACCAAACATGTTGTCCAAGCCACTGTTTGTGTGTGTGCATCTGTTGCCCTGGAGAGGGGAAATGCATCTATGGGACCTCAAAGACAGACATTACCAAGATCTCACAGTGGGATAAGGGAAAGCAGTTTAAATGTTATACTTTACCCTGCTTAAACTTTGCTTTCTGTGTTATTTTCAACTTGGACAAAAGAAGTATTTCTCATTTTCTGTGTCTCATTCACCATGACAACATTAATGTTGGGCTCCTAAATACCATGAAAGAATTCTTAAACATACATAAAGTAAAATGAACTGAAAATTTCAAAGCATTTTATACACTTTTTTTATTTATTTCTTAGAATTTATCCATCCCTTTCTTGGTTTTTGCAAGGTTTATCTGGTGCTTTTTTTTTCTTTAATTCCATTTAGTCAGGCCTAAATCAATCCAATCTTTCTCTTAAGAACCTCAAGTTTCAATGTTCTCCAATACATCTGTTTCTCATTAGTGTTAATTAGTTCTACTATTTTCACTGTGGGGGCCCTATTAAGCAAAAAGCTTTTCACTTTTCAGCAAGGAAGTGAGGAAGTCTGTGTTCCTTAAAAAAAACAGGCTATGTGAGGCTTCTTTTCAATCAATACCAAAATGAGAAAATTAAGCATTCTTACTGTATTGGGAAGGCTTTCAAAGCAAGTCAGCCTTCTGCATTAGGATGTAGCATTAATGAGCAAGTATCCACTTTCAATTTGTTGTGGTGGAAGTATCAGGAGTCTGACTTCACTGGCAAGGCTTTGTAAAGACACAGTAACCTTTCAGTAGCAAACAGTGAAAAATGGAGCCTTTGAACTAAGAACAAGAACTAAGAACAAGCCCTACTGTCTCCAATTTCAGGCAGTTTCAGATTTTCTTGAATCCTCCAGCAGGAAGGAGTGAAGAGCACACTCACTAACCATGGGTGGTGAGTGGGTTTTGGGGTGGTTTTGTAAGTTGTGGGGGGGAGAGGGGGTTTAATTGTATTTTTATGGTCAGTGTGCACAGTTTAAATAGGATACTACAGCAATAAAGTTCAATCCCAGCTACAAAAACAAGAGCCTGAAGTTAACAGCCACAGACTAATAAGCAGATGAAGGACAAAAAAATATTATAAATAAGCACTAAGACTAGTCCACAGTGCCATCAATGAGATATTAATCTCCATTGCATCAAAAGAGCCTCCATCCTCTCCCTGCCAATATTTGCACCCACATGACAGAGTACTTCATCTTGCTGAGGTCGAGTCTATTTTTCCAAATTAGCTTTTAGGCAGGCTTTCCATTTTTAGGTCTTTGAGTGGCAGCACAGATTTGTATCAAAAGAAAGCAACCACAGAGGCAAGGCCTGAGGTGGTTGGTCTGGGACATGCTGTTCCTATTTCCAACAGAAAAACAAAAAAAAACCAGCAAGGGAGGTTTAAAACACTCAACCCACATATTCCCTACAACTGTCCAAAATTATTAGTAATCACATCACCTGTCTTCCCACCTCTTCTCAAAATGACACTCAGTGTTCTCACTTCTGAGACTCAAATCCATCTGAATTTTTTTGAAGTTTACACTATACTTTGCAAACCACAGGTACATAGGACTCTCTGCAGCTCCCACATGGGATTTAGATGTTGAACTGAATTTAACAAAGCCTACTAAAGACTAAATTAAGTTTAAATCATACCCCAAGGACCCAGCAAATACCAGGACCTGTGCAACTTGCTGTTTACAGGCAGAAGAGAGCATCTCTTTTCCAAATTACAGCCAAAGCTTTGAACCCCCAAGTCATTTCCACCAGGACCTCACACAGAGGCCCAACCTGGGCTCTGAAGGGCCAGAATACACCCTGAAAAAAAAAATGGATTTCCCTTCCCATCACCAAACTACAGTGAGAAAAGCCACTGGAAATTAAAGGGATCTTGCAGACAAACAGAGATTATGCAGCTCAGTACAAGGCCAGACTAGGCCTCTACAAAAGTCAACTTCCACATCCCACATGGGAAAACAAAAAAGTTATGGCCAGTCACATTCCATTAAAATCTGAAGGACTGTATTTTAAGTGTTGAAATTTGTATTAGGAAGAAAATCTGGATAACAAATGCAGTTCGGGTCTTTTTTTTTTGTCTTTTTTTTTTTTTTTTGAGAGACAAATATTAATTTCCATCACCTCAGCAGGGCTTTGAAAGTCTTTTTGAACAGTCATTAATCTGACAACTCCCTTCCCATGGCAGTGACCAGGAGCCACCTGTGTTTGTTTTGTTTCCAGCACTGACTGAAGCTGAGCACAAGCAGAGAGTGCTGGCAGAGCCAGAGAAACTGGTTGCCTCTTAATCCCAGCTTTTCACAATTTTCCATGGATAAAACCTGCTATACTCCACTTCCTGGTTCAGGAGACTGTAATTAATCATCCTTGTGTGACACTTTGCTTCAACACCACTGTCAGCAACCTGACCCAGCAATGGGCCACTCTGGGGCTGCTTGATGGTGAGAGTTTTATTCACTGATGCCAATTTTAGCCCAAGGAGCACAATGCCACCTTCTCTCTCTGTCCCATGGAGGCCATTTTCACAGCAGTGGTTTCTATCCCTCCTCCTGAACACTTGTGTCTGCCAGGAAATAAAAGAGAAATACCTTCACAAGCATCAGCAGTTCTGTGGGATAACTGGGCAGTTAATGCACTGGCTACCTCCTCAACCAGGGAGTTCAAACCATGACATTTTGTCACATGTAGACCATCCTCCCCAAGAGCTATGGTTTTTACATCAGCAGCACCACTATAAATAAGGCCCCTCTGTGCCCAGCAGCAGCCAAGAGAGGCAGACAGCTTTAGCACTGTCCAGTTTAAACAGAATAAACATTATACACAGAAATGAGACAGGGAGGGGAGAGACCAACACACAAACTGTGCTGACAATACACCCTATTGTCTGCCCATTCAGCTGGAAAATAAAAATTCCTTTGAGGGATGACCATGCCTTCTCCTTTGTTTGAAAAATATTTAACAAATTGCAGAAACTACACAATACAACTCAGTAGCAATGAGTAAGGCCTAAAGCACTGCAAACTGGAGCTGAAATGAATTTAGAAATTTCAAGGGAACAGTCATAACAGCAAGTTACTGCTCCTCAGGGATTATCCTTCACAACAGCTCTGTTATTATTTGAACTACAAGATGTATGTGGTGTAGCTGACAGTGAATCTTATTTCAGTTGTAATATCAGTGTTGCTTCCCTTCAATTAGCCAATTCAACAGCAATAAACCACCCCAGCTTTACACCTGTGTAAGTAGATTCAAAGACCAACTATTTAGGTCAAACTTTGCATGACCCAGAGGCACTACCCAGGATTTGGTCCATGAACACCAGGGTTTGAATATCAGAGTGTCCCTGCACTTAGTTTAGATGCCAGTAAGCTCAACTGACACACCAATGTTGGTTCATGTAAATGGGAAAAGAAAGTTTTGTTAATATGAAAATGTACTTAACTGAATAATGCAAAAAATTCTATCTCAAGTATAAGATTTATGCTCTGGAATTAAAGAAATATTGAATTTGGTTTTGTTCCACTGTTTTTATTTTTAAAAGGTCACTTCAAAGTTGGTTAGGTTGTTTTGTTTGGTTGGTTGTTTTTTTGTGTTTTGATTTTTTTGCTTACTTTTGAGACCAAACTAAGCTTAGAAAAGTTAAAAAAAAAAAACAGGATGAGGAGGTTTCAGGGGGTTTCTTATTATTTTGTTCAGGAGGAATCTCATTAACAATGAAATTAACAGTGCCACTGCCAGCCCCAGGCTCTTCCCACCCTCTGGCCCCTTGTCTGGAAAGGGAGGGTGACTGGAGGACAAGAGAGAACTTTGATCCCAAGTCAAGCTCTGCTCACCCCAAAGGCTTCGTGGTACCCAACACCTTTAGTAAGTCCTGGCATCCTTCACAATGGAACCTACTAAAATGAGGTTCACTAATGCTCCAACAAAAGGTCAAGTACCATCATTGGCTAACAACTTTTCCACCAAATGATGTTTCTTCCTTAAAGCAGTACCAGAAGGGATTAAAGTGAATCCTTAATCTAAGAAAGAGACCCTTAGTTAATCACTTCCCATGGGGAGTGATACAGAGGGGATGGAAAAGGAAAGATCCACTCAGTAACCACTCCTCTCAAAGGACAAGCAGGGACACATCAGAATATACTAAAGAGAGTATTGAAAGTGAATAACTGAGAAACTGTTAAAAGTATTTTTTTTAAAAAGTGAGGAAATAAGTAGACTCACTCTAGTGCAGGTCTCAAAACTCTAACTTTTAATGCTTCCAATATTCGGTTTAACTCCACAAATGGTTCTTTCTGACTTTGATCTATTGATAGACCAGATTCCTGAAAAGACAGAAAAAAAAAAAAAAGGCACATTTTAGTTAAAGCATGAAAAACAAAGGGTTATCTGACAGTTTAAATATGCACCTGAAACATTCAAATGAGGAATCTAAGCCAAAGCTTCGTTTTCCTCAGTGGAGAACTTTCAACATCCACACTTGTTGTTACCTGGCAAAGCTCCTCGGCCACATCCAGCATTCCCTGCCGGAAGAAGTGCTCCACCATCACCTCGTTGAGGATCCTCTGGCTGTCAGCCTGCCAGCACCCATCTATGCCCACACTGCTGATGTCCGAGTCAAAATTCTGAAACACACAAATTAACACTTAACAGGCTGCAACAAATCACCCCACCTCATTTTTCTTTAATTATGCAGGACAGCTGTGTCTCCACCCTGAAGCCTTCTGCCCATTACTCAGTTGGCCCTCGATTATCTCCAAAGTGAAATAAATATATGTCTGTTTCCTTCATTACCTCCTGTGTAGGAAGAAGAAGAAATCTTTCAGCTTGCTCGTTTCAAGTCTGAATGTTATTCACTACAAGGAATTACACTGACAAATTACAAGTCTTGCTAGAAAGTCAGAAATCTAGTTAACCAATAAAGGGGTTCCCAGCCCATGAGGCATTTCTGAAGGAAGAATCTGCAGAAATGGCTTTTTCCCATATGGGAAACCTGAAAATGTTTAGGGAACAGAAAACAAAATCACCTACACTAGAATCAAGCCAGAGTCATCAATGTATTTCTGCCAGTACAGCACACCAAACTGCAAGTAAAAGCTTTAACTTAAGGATTTTTTACATATCTGGGGAGTAAGCAACACTGAAAAAGCAAAAAAGTCACTTCTCCCCACAACAAAATTCAACAACAAAATTCGAATCTCTGATGACCCCAACATCCCAACAACAGGATGAGCTGTGAAGATCCAAGAGATCTTTTTCAGATCTAACTCAGATGATCCCAGTGCCATGTATTTTTAGGCCAGTGGCCTACGGACATATTCCAGGAATAACTAAAGATATTGTCACATTGACTCCTTGGTAACACTTGGCACTGCTTGGCACTTTGCCTCTTGGCAGCAGGAGAGCAACATTTATTCTAATCCAAGATATAAACCAGGAATTTTAAATCCTAACATATTTTATGTCAGGGCAAGCAGGGTAATTTTAATAAAAATCCTCACCCACTGCTTAAAACAAGCTTCTTGCAAAAAAGAGTCTAGAAGTCAGATCATTGCTTGGTGCCTGATCTGATGACTACGGCTCTCTCCCAAGAAGGAACTTCAGAAATCAGAAGTTCAGTGAAAACAGCAGAGCTTCAGCTGTGGCTCTGAGAGGATCCACAACCCTGCACAACAAGGGAACACCAGCCTCACACACACACAGGCTTCTGTCACAGCAGGCAGGGCAGATAACACCCAGCTGGTACCAGCTATCTTCCCATGCACAGCTCAGCTTCACACTGCACCTTCCTGTTACTCACCACTTACTAATTTCCTTCATCAGCACCTACACGTCCCCTTTGATGCTGCTCTGTGTCATCATGAAAAAGAGGCAGCCTTTTCATCCCTGCACACACAGCTCCAAAGCCACTGCTTCCTTCAGGGCTCACAGCAAACTTTCAGTAAAGCATTAACCTTAGTCTAGCAAACTGACTTTTCCATCTTTCTGAGATGGTGGAGTGAGGTGAGCATTTAAGTTATTGCTACTGATTCATGTCTCACATTTAATAACATTTACACTTGGGTGTCTTAACCTGTAAGCTCCTTGTCATGCTGTTTACATCTAAGCTGTATCTTGAAAAACTTAAAACATCTTGAAGACTAAATAATACTGCTCCTATTTGTGCCAACCATTCAAATCCTTCAAGGTTCACCACCATTGCTGACTCTGGTCTCAGTGTCCAACCACTACCAGATGGTAAAACAAATCCACTACCAAAGCACTGGAGGATATGAGACAGGATTCAGAATGCACAAGCTTGCTTTTGTTACCTAGCTTCCAGGGTGGAGATCATCATTAATCTAAAAATAATTGACTCTAAGTTATTCTTCATGCAATTCCAAGTCCTAGCAACGATACAACCCCCTAAGCAGAAACTGTATCCCTCTGGACAGTTACCAAAGAGTAAAGCTGCACCTATGCCTCAAACATTACCACATCATTTTCACTGCTTGGGGGCAGAGGTGGTGGAACTAATTAGCTCAGTGCTCTCACAAAATGCTCATTTTCTTCTGAAGCAGCAAACCAACCAGCCTTGTGAATCTTTACAAAACCCCACCATTAGATCTTTTCAAGTCACATAAAAGAAGTTATCAAGTCCTATCATTCAACCTGAGGACCTCAGACATTCTCTGACCAAGCCAGTCTTGACCAGGTTCTCATTCCAACAGGGTTTTTTTAATGATTCTGAAGTCTGTATTATATGTGAAACTCTACAGCTCTGCCTCCTCTGGGTCCCGAGGAGCTCCAGGAACTGACTGCACACATTACAGTGAGTGACTGCCACATGTCAGAAAAAATTACCACTTGCCTTTGGCTTATATATTTCACAACTGTCACACGTGCAGGATCTGCTGGTGACTACAACCCTCAGTTTTGTTTTGTAAATGCTAACAGTATGTTAACTGACAGCACGTGGGGTTTAATAAGATTTCAAAAGTTAAAAGAATTTCTGTAAGTTAAAGACTCCAGAAAGCTTAAAACCTGAAAACCACAAAATAACCTATGTGTCAATTAGTATTCCTGAGGAACATATCTTTTTTAAAAGCTTAATTAGCAAGTCTAGGACCAAAATGTACAGTATGATGTGCTAAATACACCAATGATACAATTACATTACCAGTAATTGCTAGAACACGATGACTTCAAGATGCTCACAAACACAAGAAGGACATTTTAACCAACATACAACCCTCGATGTTATTCATAACAACAGGATTTGAAGAAGGACAATGATTAAGGACAGTTTTATTCCTCAGTTCAGATTACTTTGTGCACTCCTCCCTTCTGAATTCTTACTCAAAACACAAATAAAACATTTGTTTATCTTCTCTGTTCAATCTGTCTACACGTAATATAAAGCTCAACTTGCAAAGACTCAGTATTTATGTAGCCCCATTCTTCACAGCAACACAAATTATGTTCAGTGAAGGTTTTCAGTGTGTTCACATACAAGTTTTTACATGAAACAAACATTAACTTAGGCAAAAGTTTGCTTTCCCAAAACAAAGACTGGATTAAAACGTTGGCTTTATAACAGACACAAAATTCAGGGAGAAAATGGAAAGAACTACCCTTTACTCCACTTACTTTCCTAAATGAAGGCATTTAACCACTGCTCAGACAGATTGCTCCTAGAGGGAGAACTTTTACCAGCCCATCAAACATGCTTTGAGATGAATTCGAAGAAGAGTAATTGATTTACAGGAACGCTGATAAATGAGCTACCTGATAACAACCTGCTGAACAACGGTGACATGATGAGCTCTGGAAGCAGAGCAATTGCCAGTACAGTACAGAAAATGGATGCAAACATTTCCTCTCAAAGGAGAAAATGCTCTTTGGAAGGAAGGGTAGCCTTTCCTGGATCAGAAGCATGCAATCCACATAGGACTAACCTGAAGAAAGGTTTAACTTATTAGATAAACTTTCCAAGCAACACACAAAGCTCTGGCATTTCAGACTTTAATGTATTTGATGGCAAATTTGAACTTCATTTTGCTCTAAGGGTTTCTGTTCTCAGAGTGAACTCTGCAGCAGACAAGTCTAGGGCCCATCCAAGTTCACAAGCAACAAGTTACTACAGTAACTCAAAAAATGACCAGACTCAACGTTTTATGTAGGTATAACCCTGCCCCAATATGGGAAAAAAAAGAAATTTAACCTGAAATTGCCACTGGCAGATAATACAGCAAGTTCTTTCACAATCCAAGCTTGCTAAATAGGAAGTCTATTGATTCTACATGCAACAGCAGCTACCATTTGGCTGTGTCACATGAAATGGGTACCAGTATTAGCATGTTTCCCAATCTCAAACCAGGCCATTTATCTGTGCCTGAGCATGCAGAGTTAGTAACACCATAACAGTGTTTTGGAGATGTTCATCTGTCTGTAAAGTGAGGACTTACATGTGACAGAAACAAAACTCCAGCCTCATGAACCAAGGCAAGGGCTGTGGTTCCTTAAATTCTAATGACTTCTTTATTTTGGAAGCAGCATTATTTAGACCAGAATGTGTTGAGAATCAATTACACTAAATTACTTCTACTGGTTTAAGCTTAAGTATATTACAGTGAAGGGATGGGGGAAGGCAATTCCACTTTGGGACTCTGGTGCCAACAAAGACTTTGCTGGCAGGTTCCAAGTGTATTTTCCAGCAGCACAGGGAAACTGCATTAAGTACATATGAAAAATTTGCTGTGAATGTTACAGTTCAGGGAATTGTTGAATTGCACCCAGATTTAAACATTATAAATATTCATCTGACAAAAAGGCCTAGACTTTGGGGTATGTTTTAAAGCAGCCCCCTTAGGATACTACAATTGGGGAAAACTAATCAAGAAAAATCCACCAAGGACATATTTAAGGAGACAATTCTAACTTGTGCTCTGAACTTCATAGAATGACATCCTTTGTTACCAGCAGAACTGGGGACTTGTGCAGCTCCCACTGCTTTTAATTTTTTAATGCAAACACCACAGACAAAAAGTGAGATTGAAAATCCAGAGGAGTAAGCACACTGTATACAGCCAGTTGAGCTCATTTTTGAAGACCTCACTGAAAAAGCCCTTCTGACACCCAACAGGAACAGAGCAGATTAATGGGATCCTTTCTACTATTTTACCAAGCAACATATTTGAAATTTAAAAAAATGCTTTTATTTATATCTATTATTTTTTTCAAATAAAACCACTACATAAACTTAAAACAACAGGGCAGAACATTGGAAAAATTATTCCCATGACAACTGAAACAGCAATTTGGAGATCAGACTCAAGCCTAAGCTTCATTATGCTTGCAAGCATTTTCTTTGGCTTATAAGAAATACCAATTTCCACTGAACACTTACACCCTCTCCATACACCTTAGGGCTGTTTTACCTCAGAGGATTTAAATGAAGAAAGTATGGCTAAACCTGGAAGTGTATTTGTACAAAGCCCACTTGCCAAATCAGAATTGGAAAGTTTAAAAACTTAGGACAAGATTACATAGATTTATTTCAGGCTTCAAGCTGGTAATAAGGATGGAATTTTACTCTAGTTAATTGGTTTAGATACAGCAGCAAAGATTTGAGACAGATGCATCCTTAAGCTTTGGATAACAGTGACATGTGGATTAAAGCTATTAGCACAAAGATTTGAACTCTCCATGATGGTCAGTCAGATATGAACAAGAAATGCAAGTTTTGTGGACATTCTGTCTAATAATGCAGCATTATGTACTTTGTTTCTTCATCACATTATTGTTACATTACACTTTAGCAGATTATCATTATTACTGAAGTTTAAATGAGATTCCCAAAGGATAAATGAGTGCTGTGTACTGAACAAATGTTTAGATCCTGTCAAACTCATGCTCTGATGTGAAGCCATCACAAAATGTCCAAAGCAGCAAGTGTCAGACTCCCTGCACACAGAACAACTTTTATATAAGAGAACAGAGGGGGAGAAAAGCATGCCCTGAAAGTATACATGTAGCAGCATTTCAGTATAATTTCAAAGAATTGTTAATATTTACCTACAAAAACAGGTACAAAAATACTCATATCCCAGTTACTGTTGAACCAGGAATTCAGATGTCTCATATGTAAAGCAGCAAAGATAAGCTGCCCTATCTTATTATTTAGACACAGAGACTGTGAGATGCTGAATCTCCTCTATTGCTCATGAAGAGCACTGCTATAAAATTAAGCTCCCAAAACCAGCAACATCCCTGTAAGAGGTACAAAACGCCTTCCTTAAAATATTCTCTGGTCTTACAGAATCATAGAATGTTTTAGGCTGGACTTCAAAGATATCTTGTTCCAACCCCCTACCATGGGCAGGGTCTTCCCATTAGACCAGACTGCTCAAAGTCACTTTGAACATTTCCAGGGATGGGGCAGCCACTTATACTGCAAAATAGTTACCTGCTATTGACAATTAACTAGAAATATATATATATACAAACATTTACAAAAACCAACAGTATTTCTTAGAGACAGACAATGAGGAAACATTTTGCTAAAATGATAAAACACAAAATATTTCTACATCCTGTGTATTTATAGGGTATGTTCTGTAAGAAATTAGGAGATTTGAGCTGTCCCAGAAGGAACAGGCTGTCTGCACTGAGTTCTGAAAGCAAGCACTGTGCTGCCCACCAGCCTGCCTTTGCTTCTGCAGCTGACAGAATATTTCGCTCAGGTTAATTGCAGGAAAAATCCAAATTTTGGGAAGCAGAGCACACACCACATGCGTGTGCTATAATGTGATAATGCAGACAAAGCACAAAAAAAATACCTTATCAATGGCTTTTCCAACTCGGGACACACTGCTGTGAATGTCTTTGTGATCCGAGGCCAGTTTTTGGACTGTGTCTTTTATTCTCTTACAGCACTGAGTCATAACAAGGGAAATCGTCCCCGACAAGTCCCCATCTTGATCTAGACAAAAGAGAGGAAAATCACCAACTTTGGTACAAACAAATGGCAATATTAAATCTCTTAATATGCAACAACACAAACAGACAAAAATAGTATTAAAGAAATGAAATCTAGAGAGTATTTGCAAAGCAAGATCAGCTTGACTGAAGGCAGATGTACAGGAATTCACCTGTATGGAAACTCTCCTGTGGAATTAGGAATCCAGTCAAGTGCACAGTAACATTGAACAAGTGCAACAGTTTCAAAATTTAATGTAAAGGTCTCATGTGTCTCAGTCACAGCAGATGAATAAACATCTCGAAGTAACACTCAGTTCACAAATCTCTAAGGATGTAACACAAGGATACTGAAGCTACTACGGGATCAGTTTTCTTTTAAACAGCTCCTAAAGGTACATGAGAACATCAGGTTTAACTTCAACAGGGTGCAAGCAAAATGAGGGTGCAAGCAAAATGTGGATAAATGATGTGTCAATTAATTCTTCCCCCACAAGCCACCCACTGCTATTGGGCACTGTGTTTGAGCTGTGTGAAACTTGTGCTCCCTGACTTGTGGCAGTAACTCTGAACAGTCTCCAATTCCCCTCAATGGATGAGAAGCAGTCCGTGGAGGACCTGTGGACCTTGTTATGAGATTTATTCTCTAGAAATGGTGACATTCTTTAGCTGATGGCCACAGGTTCACTGCTGTATGACCCACTCTGTGAAGAAAATAATAAACAGGACAGGCTTGCAGGCCCCTGACCACATCACAGCCCTTCACAGCTTACACCTTTTGTGCCTTGATTCAAACATCACTCAGAAGCTTAAGTCAGAAAAAGAAAAATTACATTTTTTGGTGCCTTACTCCAGTCCTTTCTTCCTGCTTTTGATTTAAAAAAACAAGAAAAATCTCCCTTCCAGTCCTACCTCTGAAGGTCTCTCCTTTCTCAAAGTTCATTCTACATGAAGAATTTTTCCTTTAGGGACACAGCAGCCTTCCACTGCATGGGAAGGCTAATTTAAGTGGGAGAGCAGCTCAGAAATGTCTCCCTAATATTCCAGCCCCAAAGCCTTCATGTGAAAAAACAAAATGACCAAAATATCTCCTTAGAAGAAGGATTTTATGGAAAACGTGTTCGCTTTTTAAATTTGTTCCTTTTTGATTTCATATTTTAAAACATCTTTGCTTTCAGCAGTGTGTTAAAAACCCAGTTTCTGGAGAGAGCAAAGGAAATCCAGAAAAAACTGCAATCAGAGGGAGTAGATAATAATTTCACAGTCCCTTTTTCTACCTTCCTTCTTACACCCTCTGAACACTGCTGCTGACACTGTCACAGACTGAGTCACCTCCCCTCTTACCAGCAAACAGCCCCTGCCCAGCCCCACAAACCCCAGCTGGGGAAGTTTCCACAGCATTTTTCCAACAGACATGGGTTTTAAGAACAAAAATAAGCTTTACCATGCTTTTTTCTCCCTCCAGTCCCATGAAGCCTCCTGGGCAAAAGGCTAAAGGGGCTCTGTGGGTTTTTTTTAGTGGATGAGTGAGGAGTGATAGGACTAAAACAGTCACTTCAGTGATTATATGCATCCCAAATTAAAACCAGAAATTCCACTCATATTCCAAAAAGTTAATCTCCCGAATGTATTTCAAGCATAATCATTATTTCCTGGTTGCTATTTAATTTTTACAACAAACATTTAAAATAACATGAAGGATCTTTAACTGCCTCGTGAATTTTGCCATGGCAAAATGACCAGCCAGAGATTATGCAACAAGCAAAATGGAAATACTCATTCCCCAACAAACAGAAAGGCTAAAATGCACTTTCTGAAAGCCATTAAGCTAAAACCCAAACAACCCACATGGGTGCCTGCTCTTACCCCAAGCAAAGAAGTGAATTATTGGCCCATGACACTGGAGCAAAAGCCCAACTCAGGTAAAGCAATGAAAATGTCTCCGGAGGAAAAATCATCAGAGCTGTAGGAGGTTTCCCCTCTGCACCCCTCTCTTTCAGCTCAAATCAAACTGTGAGCTACTTGCACTAAATCAGCATGAGGAAAGCCTGCAGCCATCCCTCCTGGTAATTCAGAGTTCACAGGATAGAGAGACAGCTTCTCTCTGTGATGTGTGTACACAGTCACAATTTTTAAAAAAATTAAATATATTGGCCCACAAACACTGAGCACAGAGCAGAGTCCAGTGCCAAGTTTACTCAGCCAGACACACTTATACCATCCAAGAATATGCAATCCTTGGCTACCCCAGAAAGACAGATTTATTAAGGGAACAGAGAAGAAAAATAAACTTTATCTTCCCATTCACAGGCCTGAGCATAATGCTGGTCTGCCCTTAGGCTTTAACATGAAATCAGCTCAAGACATTTTAATACACTGTGTGAGGGAGGGAGAAGAAAACCAGTTTAGAGGTTAAAGCAGTTTTTCATAGTTTCTTTTTCTCCACCCACTTCCTTTTTTATCCACTGCCTATTTAAGGTCTTTTCATACATCTTTGCTCTCAGATCTTGTCCTAACCTCTTCCTCAGCAGCGAGGGCTTTCATTTCTCTTTCTTTTTCCCTTCAAAATTACATCCAGGAGCCTATTTCTCCAGTTCATAGCTCTGAATTAGACTTCCACATTAAGACATCTGCCTGCTTTCAATTCCATCCATTTTCAAAAATCCTCAAGACAGTGTATAAAAGCTGAAAATACCTGTTCTTTTTAGAAAGTTACAAATAACTTTGTAATAACTAACTAACTAACTAAAATAACTAACTGGCCCCTATGAATCCAGCTCACCCTCAGATGATAAAACTGAAGAGTCCCCAGATGTCTGAGGGTGCACTAACAATGTGCTGGCTTCATTCTAGAGCACTTATGAAAAGAAAGCTCAATTTGGGATGTGCTCTCTGGGACAGCATCACCTGGCAAGTGCTGAAATTATGTCCAAGGTCTTCACTGGAAAGTGCCAAAAACTGCTAATCCAAGCTTGGATGGAAAACCCAATGAGGACCCTGAAGGAATCACACACTGGAACCTTCTAAATTCATTAGAAAGGGAGTAAAAGCTCTGGAGCTGCAACAGGAATGTCACAATCAAACCTTTACAGCCCAACAAAGGCCAACACAAGTGTGAGAGTCACACACACAGCTCTCCAGGCAAGGTCAGCACCTCAGCTTGTGAAGACACATATTTTAGTGACTGTCCTCAATGCCCAAAGCCCAGACTGTTTCAAACAGCACAAATAACAGCTACTGAAACAGTTCAAAACAATGCCAAAAAGACCAAGCTTATTTTATCCCGAAAAAACACCTCACAATCAGAACCCGGTGTTTGCTCTCTATAGAAACTTCTGGGTACACACAGAGCAGCTCCAGCACACTCGTGCTTGTGTTCCTGGAATTATCCACACTCCTGAGTGAGCTCTGCACCTGTATTTGCACAGGACCACAGCAAACACACCTTCCCCCAACCAAACAAAAGCAGACCAACAGCACAGTTGCTCTCAACTTCGGTCTCAGCAGCTTGCAAGTTCCTATTTTTAATGCCTGAGCCATCACTCGCTTCCTGCACGGCCTTGGGTAAATCACTTCAGCTGCCTCTCCACTCCCTCCCACTCCAACAAACACGGCACCACCTCCGGGATTTCGCAAGGTTTAATCGGCCCGTGTTTACAGCCCTCACAAGTGCCCAGCATCAGCGCTGACACAGAGACAAGGCTTGTTTACGTCCTGCTTTACCCCT
>JANPWX010018938.1:31323-56433 GCA_024734555.1 Trochalopteron elliotii
ACATCTTGTTCTTCGCCATTCTACGGGACACGCGGGGACCTTCACGGCGCTCCGCGCAGGCAGCGCCGCGGACGCCTCAGCGAGGGGCCTTGGCGCAATGCAGGGCGGAGCGGCGATTTTCAGTCAGGCGGCGCCGCGGGCAGCTCTGGCCCCGCTGCCGGCGGGGGTGGGCGGGACGTTTTTTCCGGTGTCCCGGTGGGATCAGGAAGCGCTTCCCGGTCAGGTGGCGCGCGGAAGTCAGCCTGGGGAACGGGTATCCCACGGGTGTTGCGGATCAGGCATGGATTGGGCAGCTAAGCGCGGGGGCCTGAGGGGCGCTGTTGCCATGGCGACGCTGAGGCCTAAAGGGCCGCCGGCCCCGGGGAGGCCTCGGGGGGTTGGGGCTGTTCCTCCCTTTGGGCCGGGGAGGGATTTAGGGCCGTGGGGTGGTTGTGGTGTCAGCCCCCCGGGTGGTATCCCCGGTACAAGGGGTTCTCTCCCGGCCATCCTGCGGGGAGCGCGTCTCGCAGCTGCCCCAAACATCGCACCAGTAACGCTGAGCAGCGCCAGGGCTGAGTTTAGGAGCCCGGCGAGCCGGAAACGGAGCATTTAACCTCTCCTTGGGTTGTTAATTGGTCGCTAAACTTCCTGCTGGGTGCTGTGTTGACCAACAGGCTGAAGTGCGTTGGACTGGCAGCGGCTTATAAAAATGTGCTCAAAGAGGTGCCTCAGATCGAATTGCACTTAGGTTAACACCAGCTCCAGCCGAATTCAGAGGAGACCATCAAGTTGATGAGAGGGATGAAGCCTTTCTCCTGTGAGGAAAAGCTAAGAAAATTGGGATCGTTCAGCCTGGAAGAGAGAAAGCTTTGAGACCCAACTGTGGCCTTCCAGTACCTGAAGGGAATTTACAGAAAAGATGGGGCAAGACTTGACAAGGCCATGCAGTGACAGGACAAGGGGCAATAGCTACAAAGTGAAAGAGAGCAGGTTTAGATTGGATATTAGGAAAAAATTCTCTACTGTGGGGGTGGGGAGGCACTGGCACAGGCTGCCCGGGGAAGCTGTGGATGCCCCAACCCTGGAAGTGTTCCAGGCCAGGCTGGATGGGGCTCTGAGTGACCTGGACTAGTGGAAGGTGTCCCTGCACAGGGCAGGGGAGTTGGAAGTAAATGGTCTTCAAGGTCTCTTCCAGCCCAAACCATTCTGTGATTTTATGATGATGGCTCTATGAACTTTGGTGTTTGGAGGGCACACAGGACTCTGTGTTTTGTGTAGCATAGTACAAACAAAACTCCTAATAAATTTGGACAAAGTTAACTGGAAAACCAGCATTTGGTCAGAATCTGGGGTAGGGTTTTTTTATCTGTGTCCAAAGTGCTGGGCAGGATGGGAAAATCAAGGGTTCTGTATTTTCACAAGGACTTTGGTGTGTACTGTCAGTAGTTGGTCAGATTTCAGCCCAAAGTGCTACTTTTCTATATTTTTGCTCTTCATTTAATCACAAATTATGCTTAAATGCAAGCACTATCTTCTGGTTTCTTAGGTCATCATCCCAGGGGTTCATTTTGTGAAGTTCTACACTGCTGTGGGCTCCTTGGTCATCTCAGCACACTCAAGCAAAGACTCCTTATTTATTTATTTTGGACTTTAAACAGAGCTGGTCTTCTCCAAGGGGGCAACAAATTGTTTTTCACTGGTACAAAACCAGAAAATGCAAAGCGTCTAGGAAAAAAAAAAGTCTTTATTTTAAGCTTTAATTATTTTATTCTGCTCCTCTAAGTTGGTTTGCCCTGACTGATGTCCGTTTTTGTGCTGTTAATCACTGTGTGTTTATAGCAGATCAAATTCCTCAGGGATTGGCCATCAGGATCACCTGCCCGGGTGTCACAGCTGACCCTGAGCAGGGGGTTGGGCTTCAGAGCCTCCCGGCGTCCTGTCCAGCCTGAATTCCTGCGTGAATCAGTCCCGCATCCCCGGGACTGCCTCACCCGAATGGCAGGGGGTGGGACTGGATGGTCTTTGAGGTCCCTCCCAGCCCAAACCATGCCAGGATTCCCCGGTTAAAGAGCCAGGGTTTAGCTGAGCTGTCAGTGTGTCACAGAGTCACACCTCTGTTAAATCCCCTTCCCGTTGGCCACCTGTACAAAGCAAGAAACATCTGATTTAAAATTCCTCTGCTGACAACACGATGTCTGGGCTGCTGCTGTCTTGCTTTGAGACTCTCAGAGAAACTTCTTTGTTGTATTTCATATCAATTACAAGGAGGCACGGTTTCATATCACACCTAAAACATGTCGAGATGCCCATGTTGACAAAGAAGAACATCAAGAGTTTCTGTGTCAGTGAATTCCCAGAAATTCCCAGAATTTTAGAACATCCTGAGTTACAATGGACCCACAAGGATCATCGAGATCCAATTCCTGTCATCAAATAAATGGTATTTGCAGAGTTGGCTCTTGGGAAAACTGTCTTTCAGGTTGTTTGAATATTAGTTTGCTGAACTGTTATCTTGATACGCTTATAAAAAAAATAGTGTGATGTTATTTTAACATGGTAAAGGGCTGAATTAAGATGTTAATCCTCTGTTTTACCGATTTCAAAATGACAATACTTTTCTTATGTTCCCCACAGAAGTCTGGAAAGTGGATGATTGTCCCTATTCCCAGGCTGCACAGTCAGCAACTGCTCATAGGAGAGGATGGGGGAGGAGAGGGAATCCTTGCCATTTACCAAGGGGCAGCAGATAAAAAGGCAGCAGGGTTGGCTGTCTGACAAGGAAAGGTGCCTGTCCCAGTTCTCAGGATTTGGGCTCATTAGCTCCTAAATTATACTTAAATATTTTTGCTGCTAAAATTATTTAAAAGCAGATCCTTGCTTTGGGCTTTTGTTTAAAGGTGGAATTTATGTTCTCCATTCTCTACACATTTGTAATATTTGCTCTGTGAGCATAGGACTGACTGACTGATGACTGTTTAATGCTGTTCATTAAGCAGTGTTAACCCCGGGGTCTTTAGAAATGCCAGTGTGTGTCATCTTTGTGTTCAGCCCCAATGAATTTCAATTCGCTCTTAAGATATTTAGATTTTCCAGATAATTAAAACTCCCCAAAAGATTGTTTGCAGGTGACATGTCAAAGACATTCAGAGTTCCAACTGGAAACCAAATGACAGCTACATCTAGAAAATGAAACATTTTCTGGTAGGGTCAGCTTAGTGCATCAGGGATGCAGAGGTGATGAGGGAAGAGAGGACCAGAGTGCCTGGGAGAGGCGCTGGATCCATTTAGGTTTGCTCTGCCAGACCTTTGATTAACTCATCACCTGCAGTTTTTGGTTGTACCCGCCCCTCATCCAGTGCTTCAGTGTTGGCAGCTGCTTTGTTTTGGGTTGCTTTGGGGGGTTTTGAGTACTGGCTTGAAATATCCATTTGTACTTTCCTGAAACGACTCCAGGGCTTTGAGTTGTGGCAGATGATTGGCTTTGTCTCTGCAGGAGCCTCATTTAGCTCAGCCCATGAGCACTCGGAAATGACACGCTGGTGACAGCCTCCCCAGCAGTTGGTGTTGCAAATAGTTCAGCTGTGAGCGTGGAGGAGTAATTGTTGTGAGGTGCCTTCCTGCCGGGGGAAGCGAGGGCACCCCGAAGAAATTACAGGGGAGAAACACAGCGATCTACTGGAGTTCCATCTGAGGTGCTTGTATAAAACAAACAAACCAAAACAAGCCAAAAACCCCCAACACAACAATGTTTTCTAACTAAAGTTAAATAAACAAAGTCCTTCTTCAGACTCCCACCCCTTACTTCACACGGGTGGGAGTTACTTCACACTCACTTGAAACAAAAGGTAGAGAAATCAGGCAACTTCTTGTATGTGTGACGAAAGAACGGGACTTCACAAAGCTTATGGGAAAGATCCCTGTTCCTGGGGCACTTCAGGGCTCAGAGCCTGCCTGAGGCCCTCTGACAGGTGATGGGAAATGTGTGTTTTATTGGCTGTCCCCTGACTCCACCAGCTGCAGGGACAAAGCCACTCCCTTGGTTTTTGCCAAGGGCAAAGGATTCATCTTACTCATGCTTTTCCACCTGCTCATTAGGGAGATGGGCCCTGGCTTCGGCAGGGGAAGTTTCCAAAGCTGCAGTGGCTGTGATGGGGAGGTCAGCACTTGGCCCGGCCCTCTGGGCCCCTCCACCGGGCTGTGCCTCCAGGACCTTCTGTCCCACCTGGCCCTGCCACCCGAGCCTTGCTGCAAACCCTGCGGGGCTGCCGAAATCCCTTTGTATTTAACAGAGCAGCACCAGCAGATATAAGGTTTGCAGTCCACTTTTATCTTTTGCAGATAAAAATGTTGAAGAATAAAGTTGTGTATGACTCCTGGTGGAAGGGCACAACATTTACCAGCCCATAAGGGCTTTGTGAGCAGCTACATCTGCAATCCCTCCACTCTCCCCCTTTCAAGAACCAAAATGAGCCCATTCCTGAAGAACAGTGTCATGATTTTTCTTCTGGAAGAGGCTGTATTGGCCGTGTCACAAAACAAGCTGAACCTGGATTGTTGAGTTTTTTCCTTTTTAAATCATATCGGCGCACTGAGAAACCTGTAAATGTGTTTTAAAGGCTCTGAGGAGTACAGTGATTTAAATGCTTTTTTTCCAAATCAATATTAGTGTGCCTTTTGGAAAATTGATAATACAGAATTACAGTGTGTACACTCTGGGGGGTTCTCAGTGCTATAGCTAGCTAAGCTGCTATTTTTGTGCTCATCTGTATGAGCTGCCAATTTTCATGCAAATTATGGATTCTTAAAATAACTGAACATTCACAGAAGCACTGTTGAGTTTCCTTCAGAGGAGAGCCTTCATCTCAACGCAGCAGCTTGATTTTAGTACGTTTTTTGTAGCAGGCTAAATTGTATCGTTGCAGGCCAACACTTCTTGTACAACCTGCGATGGTTCTTCCGAGGATTCACTTCAGCGGGAATCCATGCTGCGCTCCAAAATGCTTCCAATGTGAGCACAGACCCAACTTAAACCCTTGTCCGAAATCGGGGTGCAGCTCACACCTTTGGCTGTTGCTTTGGCACAAGCTCTGAGCGCTCGAGTGCCGAGGCAAAGCTCCCCGAGTTCCGACCCGTGCAGATGAATCTCACTGTGGAATTTGCTTTCGCGCCAGCCAAGGGCTGGGAGCGGGGCTGGCGTGCGGGAATGAAGAACGGAGGGATCATCCCTACGTCCAGCAGCCCGAATCCAAATAAAGCGTGTCCACTAAGCTGCCCTAAAACTGCCCGAGCAGATCGGCCCTGCAAATATCGGCCCCCAGTTCTGGCTTTGTAAATATTTTTCTTTTCATTAAAAACGTCGGCCAGGTCGGATCCTGCCCTCTCCCTCCCCTATGTCCGAGGTATTTATACATTATTTTTCTCGCAGCAAGCGCAGCCGCAGGGTCCAAAGTTGCAGCCGGGGACAGGGACGCGACCGCCCCCCGAGCCCGGTGATGCGGGGTCGGGCCGCAGTGCTGAATCACGGCGGGGGGAAAGGAGAAGGGGAAGAAGGGGAAGGGGGAAAGGGGAAGTAGGAAAAGGGGGAAAAGGGGCAGGGGGGCGGTGCCGGCTGCTCACGTCACTGTTATGTCTCCGCGGCTCCGCCGGGGCGGGGACAGCGACAGCGGCGGGCGGGAGGCGGGGGGGCCGCGGCCCCGCTCCCCTGACAGCCCCCGCTCCCCTCCCTCCCTCCCCAGCCCGGCCTCCGGCTCGGCGCTCCCGGGAAGATGTGGGTGAAGCTGTGCTGTTTGCTGCTCTACTTCCTGGCGCTCTTCGTGCTGGCCCGGGTGTTCGAGGCCGTGGCGTGGTACGAGAGCGGCTTCCTCGCCACGCAGCTGGTGGACCCGGTGGCGCTGAGCTTCAGGAAGCTGCGGACCATCCTGGAGTGCCGCGGGCTGGGGCACTCGGGGCTGCCCGAGAAGAAGGATGTGCGGGAGCTGGTGGAGAAGTCAGGTACGCGGAGCTCCCCCGTGACCCGGGGGGACGGACGGAGGTCGGTGCCCGGCCACTCCCGCGTGGGCTCCGGCCGCCCTTGGATGGAGACGCCAGCGCTGCTTCCCTTCGCAGGGCGGGTTTAGGGAGCGAACTGGCTCCCCCCAACAAGGGGGGGCACGGAGGGAACCCGGGGACCTCGGGGGGTGACGGTCAAAGCCCGGCGGCGTTGTGAGCCCGAGCGGGCTGCGCCGAGTGAAAGGCCTGCGCTGGACGGGGCACCAGCAGCGGCCCTTCCCTCCCCTCCCCTTCCCTGCCCGGCCCTTCCCTCCCCTGCCCCGGGAGTTCCGCTGCGGGCGGCTGGGTCAGTGCGGGTGGCACAGATGGGACAGAATGTCGTCTGCCGTGAAAAACGAGGAAAAGAGACTCCAAATAAGCTGCAGTAGGCTACTGTTTACAGCTGGGGCCAGCTTGTTCCCGTGTATTCCCACCCGTTTGCTGGGTTTGTTACAGGTACGGTTATCAAGATGGGCCCCAAGGAAAGCGATGATTTCATAGCTGAGGAGCAGAAGGGATGGGTACCCAGGGTTGAGATGGTTTTATACAAGGGGAGCAGAATTAGTTCCTGCATACAAAAAAACAGCTTGGAAAAAGGCAGGGAGGCATTTCAGAAGTGAGGAGAACCAGGTGAAGGAGATGGACTTCTCCGGGCTGATGAACAACGAGGGATGAAGAGCAGTGGAGATGTAAGAATGGCAGAAGGGTCCTGAAAGTAAGGATGCTGCCTGGAGCAGTCGGAGGGAGCTGGCCCCAAGGACTGGGAGATGGGGCTGATGTAATAGCTGTAGTGCCAGCCAAGCAGGAAAATGTGAGTAGCTGCTTTTAAATCAGTGATGGAAGGGCTGGTGATCCAGGAGAGAGAGAAATCCCAGCAGTTGGGGTAGGCAGTGAGGGTCTCTAATGTCTGGACAGGGAGAGGGAAGGATTTGTGTGGATGTAATGTGTGCCATATAACCTTAAAAATGCTGGTTTAAATAATTGATACTAATCCTGGGCATTTAAATCTAATTTGCTGTTACTGTTCATTGTTTATTTATGTTTTTATGTTGTTTATTGGCTTTGCTGCCCCAACAGTAAAAAGCATTAGGCACTTTCACTTTTGTTTCCAATCACTTTCACTCCTTGGCTGTCAGGTACTTTCATGATGTCATGGTGTTTGGGTTGCATATGCTGCAGGGAAGTGTTTAACTCCAAACAAACTGTATTAACCAACTTCTTCAAATGTCATGGAAACACTTCTCATACCAACAGGCTTTGCAGCATTTTTCTGTAGTTGCGTTTTCGTTTTTTTTTTCCCCCCTCTAAATTTTATGAATATTTTTGCAAACCCCTCAAGGGTTTCAGCTGTTGCATTTATTTTTACATTTTTAAGGAAACTGGTTTTGGACAAGACTTCATTTCTTAAAACTTAGTAGATTAGTTACTAGAATGCGGGTTGTCATTAAGAGTGTTTGTAATGATTGTGAAACAAAACATGAGAAGGAAATGAGATTATGAAGGAAACATAATCAGATGATTTTACTGTGAGCTCTTTATGTCGCTGCATTTGGAGTTCATGGGAGCTTTTCCTCAACTGTGCAAACAATAGCCAACAGCTAAATTATTCTGCCTGAGATTTTTACTAGCAACAGGACCACAAGCACTGGGTTTTGGTCCAGAATTAATGATTGAAATTTTGGAAGTCTGTTTGAATTATCAGTGTTAAGAAGTTGCTTGCTGCAGAATTGCAATCCTGTGAAACTAAAGCAAAGATGTATCGACTAAAATTGCTCTCAGCCTCTGTGCGTTGTTATTTGCAGAGAATGAGCCTTAGAAAATGTTCTTTTATTCCTTTGTGTGCTCTTGCATGTGTGGTGCATCTGTATAATCAGAAACAGAGCATTCATGTCTTCTGTGGTCTGACTGAAGTCAAATTGTTCACAGCCATGTCACCAGAGATTGACTTATAGTAACAATTTAAAGTTTAGCTACCTTTGTATTGAAAAGGTTCTCTGAGCAACCATGCAACTATAGTTAGTTAAACTGTTACTAGAATTCATGAAGTAATCTTTCTCCAGTGCCATTTGAATTTAATTTCTCCAATTGTCTCTTTTTCAGGAGACCTCATGGAAGGAGAGCTTTATTCAGCTCTCAAGGAGGAAGAGGCCTCTGAATCAGTTTCCAGTACAAACTTCAGTGGTGAAATGCATTTCTATGAGCTTGTAGAAGACACGAAAGATGGGATCTGGCTGGTACAGGTATATAAATTTGACCATTTTTTAAATGTATTTATCACACCCAAAATGTGTTTCAAAGGAGGAGTTTATGAGGGTAGTTAACTAGTTGTAAAAATGTGTAACAGAGATGGTGATAAACTTCATCCGGGAGATGAGGAGCAGAGAAATAAAACAAGAAAAGGTGGAAGTGCCAGAGTTTCTATACAGACAGGAAGAAAAAAAAGCCTGTTATTCTTTGGATTGCTTTTTGAAAAGCAGGCCCTTTAGAACCAGAAAACAAGCAGAGCAGCACACACCAAAGTACACAGAGTATGCAAGTCCTTGGCCCTGGGTTTGTAAGAGCCTTGTAATGTGTGAAGTAGGTGCATTAATACAGATGCTCCCAGCTGGCACAGGCTCCTGGTGCTGCTCTTCTGTTTGGTTGTGTTACATGCTCAGACCCAACCAGTTTAAGTTTCTGCTTGTCTAAGGGGCTTAGAGCACTTGTAAAATCTCTGTTGGCTCTTCACAAAGGCAGGAAGGATCTCAGTCTGCCAACTTCCCAGGCTAGCAGGCTGCTTCTACAACATATCCCAGTGACTCGAAGTTAACTTTCTCCCAAACCTTTTGTGTCCAGCAATTTTAGAGTCTGTTTTCCCAGGGCTGCATGAGAGATCATTTAGGAAAATAAAGACAGATTTTTTTCCAATAGGATTCTGAAGCAATTAATCATCATTCCTGATAATATAAGTAACCTAGACCAAAATGTAGAAATTATTTTTCTATGTCAACTTCTCTGTTGATAAGAGGATGTTTTTTAAGGCATAAGTTTCCTCCTAACAGCCACATCAGGTGAACTCCTCACCAGGCAATTAATTGTTCCATTGACAGCTCCTACCTGGTCTGTCTGGTCTCACTTCATGTTTTCTATCTAACAGGAAGTCATTAAATCTTCATAATCTATTTATTAGACCTGCACTGTCACCACATCAGATCTCACCCCAAAACAGGCAACAGGACAGATTGCCATCAGAATCGGAATGGCATTTGTGTTTTGGGAAAAATATATTTGGGGTTTATTGAGTCCAAGTTTGAGGTTTAAATCATACAGGAGGACATTCTTCAAGCAGAGAGAGTGTGTAGAAAGGCAGTTTACATGTCCCCAAGCTAGTTGACAAATACAAGGATGAATATGCTGTGAAAAACCTTCCCTCCTCCCCGTGCAGCTCAGAAGGGTGAAATATGATAGTTCTCTGTTGTCTCTTGCTTGCAGAATTTCACTTGTAGTCTATTTTCCACTAGCATCCTAATAGCAGGTCAGATAGGCTGTGTTTTGATATCCTCCAGTGTGATGAATGTTGTCATCATTCTGGGAATATTTGCACAGCTATACAGTTGGTCACAATAGCTGTGGAAAAAAAAAAGTAGTGGAATTTACTGAATAATTTACTTGCTGAGCACTATTTGTCTGTTTCTCTACAATAAAAACCACAAGAGATGTCGAATTTCTATTTTTCATTCTTGCTTTTTGAGTTTTCATCACTTTGAGTTTTCATTTGCTCCATTCCCCAACACAACTCCTGGCTGGATAACTCCTGAGCTGGACTCTTCATGTCCTTTCACAGGTTTTCCCACACTCTTTTCTTAGATCTCATCCCTGCAGAGCTGGTTTTTACCATTGCTTCCCAGTTCTAACTCCTGATTCCCTCCCTTGCCCATCCTCCTTTGCCATTAGGAATCCTGTGGAAACTTTCCAGCTTATTAACCAGCTCGATGCTTATGCAGGGGAGCAAGGATTCATCATGGGTGGGTTTGGTGACCATGGGCAAGGTCAGAGATTCCCCTGCTCTGTTGCTGCTGGCTGGGAAGCAGAAAGGATCTCCAGATCCTTTTCAGTATCCTGAGCCCTGAATCCCTGTTCTGTGGGGGCTGCTGGAAAGGAGCAGAGGGAGAGGAGCAGTTCTGCCTCAGCTGGCACAGTTGAGTTGGTTTGAATACTTTGTGATGATGCACAAGAGGACTGAGACTTTGGAGATGATTTTTATTTTCCATAAATGAAATTTCTGGTGTGGTGCAGGCTGGGAATGTGATAGCCATCACTGTCTGAAGAGAATCAAAGGAAAAAAAGAGAAAACATTTACTATTTCTTGATGTGTTTGACAACAATTGAGGCACGAATTTATGATTTAGAGTCAGCAAGATGAATTCCTTGAAGAAAATCAAAGGCAATACACAGGGAATCAGTGTTTTGTGGCTTTGTTTCTTTATTTTCTGGAAACCCACATGCAAAGCATCCCAGTCCAGTGGTAATTTGTTTACCAGTGTAGCTGTTCACAGCTCCTGTGTGGCACTTCCGTAGAGCCACAGACAGCAGCATGTTCCTTCTCCTATTAGCTCATGATCTCATCACCTTTCCTTTTATGCTGTTCTTCTTGCTTGCCAGCTGCTGTTGTGCACTTCTTTGGCTGGCAAGGAGGGTGACTGGTACTTTCTGGAGCTGCTTCTCTTGTTGGTTAGGGGAGTTTATATGTAATGTTCTTACTTTTCCAGGCTCTGGTTAGTCTCTAGAAGCTTGTCACTTCCAGCAGTATTGTAGTCATTATGGCTCTTGAAAATGATCTACAGATAAAAATCCTCTTTGAATGAAGTTAAAATCTAAATGAATGTATACTTTTATTTTAAAAGTCTCTACTATAACATAGGGATAGAGGGAAGTAAAGGGAACTTTCTTCCTGGCATTGAAGTACAAGGACAGACATTTTGATTGTGTCTGGTAGAGCTGCAGAGGCCATTATTATGGATATAAAATTCTGCAGTCTATTCTGCATCTCACTTTCTAGTTCAAGTGTTGTAGTCACAGGGCAATGGATCTGCCTACAGCATTTTGGTGGTGATGGTTTGTTTGTTCTTCCTTTTGCTTGCATGTAGGATGAGTGATTTTCATAATTATTTGTCTTCTGAATTTTGCCAGGTGATCAGCTGTTCTTGCTAAAAAGAAACAAAGCAGAAACACTAAATTCTTTCAAAATGCATAATTCAGTATTTGTGTCTTTTCCAATAGCCCTTCAGGATCATTTTCCACAGGGTACCTGATTTTAAGTTTCAGTTTTCTTCTTTAGAGGCTTCATATCCAGTCAGGGGTGCAGAACACCATCAGCTGGAATGTAATAGTCCTTGTATTGCCTGTGCATTTGCGTTAGCTCATTGCAGCAGCTCATTTATTCTCAATCTCTGACTTAACTGACAGCATAACTGACTGTCCAGATCAGTGCATAGATCACCTCACATCCCTGGAGAAACTGAATGTAATTTTGAGGTGGTTAATTTTTGCGTGCTGTGATGGATGTAGTCTTTGCCTATTTTGATGTGATTTTTCACAATCTCTTTCTCAGGAAAGAAAGGCAAAAATCTCCAGATATCTTCAGTCCATATGGGTGGATTCTGAATGAGTTATGAGTTCTTAGGAAAGAGAGTCTGAGTGGAAATTCAGTTCCATTAACACATTGTCAAATAATAAACAGAAAGTGAGATGTCTCAGAGTTAATAGAAGTGCAGACATTCATGTAGAAATTTATTGACATTATCTGAAATAAGTGAGTTTTTCCCAAGCTTCTAATAAGTAAATTACCAGTCCATTTATAATTAATTGTATTTTTACTTGTTTTATATATAGAAGCAGAGTTTGCAGCATAGTTGTTGATGAAAAAGGGCTCTATGACTAGAGTTTTTGAACCTTTTTATCTTTGTGGATCCCTAAAAATCTTCCAGGGCACGCATGGAATATTTACAGTAATACTGAGTTTTCTCTGCTCATTTACCCTCTGCAGGCACTCTGGAGGAGTTCATGGGTGTCTCAAATGGAAACCAGTGAACCAGACAGACAATTCTCATGTTCATACAACCTTACCAGTTCATTAAATGAGTTAGAAATCAGTTTTGCCTTTGGCAAAACTACGCAGGCTTTTTCCAATTCAAATGTTTGTATTCCTTATGTGGAGAGTGATTTACTCTGAGGCTGGGTGAGGACTGACTGCTCCTGAGAGAGCTACCTGAATGTGTCCAGGGAATGGTGTCTCTTACTTAATGAATTTTGTTCTTGCTGATGGTGTGAAGTTTGTCACAGTGCCCTAGTGCCCAGGGTTGAGGAGCACTTGGAGTCATTGTCTTTGTGGCTGAGCTGTGAAACCAAGTTGTGACTATTTACTGTGTGTTTGAAATTGTGTGCTGTTGGTATGAGCAGGTGTGCCTGACACTTGCTGTCCCAGCTAGAATTGGTTAAAATAATGAGAGCTGTACATGTAGAGGTGTTTGTTCTGCTTTTGTCCCTCTCTGACTCACTGTCATGCCTTGTGATACTCGAACACTTTTAGTTGTGAGCGAGCTTCAAAACTTACTGAGAACAGATCTCATTCCTGTGACCTGCTTTGAGATCTCTGCGTGCCTGTCTGAAAGAAACTGAACAAAATCTGATCTGAATGCAGGGAAAACAGGATAATGCTCAAGTGAGGTCATTATCATGTCATGCTCAAGTACTTCAGGGGTACCAGAAGAGGAGTATGTCTTTGCACATTGCATTGCTGCAGCAAACTAACATCAGCTGTGCTTCCTCAAGCCTATTCAATTTCAGTCGTATTTTTACTTGTATTTTAAGAATCTGTGTTTCATAAAATAATCTTTAAGAGTGTTTAATGATACTTGGAAATTAAGGAGCAGCTGGATCTGTGATGGTTATAAAGTAGCTATGGCAATGTTGGTGCACCTACCCAATACACTTCTGGTTTGGATTAGCCAAGAGAGGCCAAGTGCCTTGCTGACCTAGTCCTCTTTTTCCAAGTGTTTGTATCTTTCTGGCTCCAGGATATTTGCTTTTAAAGTCTTTTCTTTAATGTCATGACTATGACTACTTTAACATATAGATCAAAATAATTCTGTTTTTCTAATTTACCGATTTTTCTAATTACTTTCTTGATTGAATTCTTTGGGGGTCATTCTGTGTAATTCAATGTCATGGGAACTCTTCCAATGCAAAAGCTTCCTACTCAACTGTCTTTTGAAATCATCAGAATCTCAGCATTTTCAGTATTACAGAGATGGTAAGTCAGACCCTGCAGTCAGAACCAATCCTCTGGCCTGGGTTAGGTGTGGGTTGGGGAGCAGATCCATTCTGGGATGTGAAGTTGTTAAAAGCAGGGTTGCTGTGATCTTACTGGATTCCCTTAGCCTATTAAGATGATTAATTGAGTTACCCTCATTGTCTTACTTGTCACTCTGACATGTGATATGTCACAGATTGTGAACATAGCTAATAATAAGCAAAGCTTCTCCAGACATGGTGTTTGTTTCTCATTTGTGTTAACTGGTCTCCTAAAAGGTACCTTCATCTATGAGCTTGGGCTTTATTTCAGTAACATTAACATTAAATAGAGTGTATGATTGAAAGGGACCTCTCTGAGCTAGTTCAGCTTTCTGCTGGACTGGGGAATATGTGTTTAGAAAATATTTTGCTGTCTGTCTTACACTGGAAGTTGTTCAAATACTCCTGTTGACTGTTTTCTTCTTGGAAATGTGTGTCTGACTTCTGGCTTGGGTGTATTCAGGGCTAATTTGTTCCTATTGGGCATAAATTGACGTTGCCCTTTAGTTTCAGCACATCCTGATGTCGACCACACTCCTCCCAGTAAGTGAGGTCAATCAACCAGTTTGTTTTGTCAGGTCTGATATATCCTGGGCTTTGCTTGTTTTGCAGCCAGTTAATATTGATGGCTCATGTTTTCTTGTGGAGCAACTGATAGCCCCAAGCCTTTCCTCCCATCGCTGTTTCTAACTGATGAACTCCCCAAGTGTCCTGTTCATTACTGAATTCAATTTCATGTGTGACACTCTGCATTACAAGATTTGTGCAGCTCTTCCTGCGTGGTGTTATAATCCTCTTTCCCACATAGATGTGCTTCCCAGTTTTATGTCTTCTACAAATGGCTTTGGGAGACTTCAGGTTCCCACAGGAAGGGCATTAATGGGAATATATGCTGAACTGAGCTCTCAGGTAAATCTATTAAGAAGTCTGTTAGCACCTTTCTGGCATTTTGATGTCTTTTTGCTGTAGCCAATTTCTTGCTCATTTTAAAACTTTCTCTTTTTTTTCACTCACTATAAAAGCCTATCTGTAGCTCTCATGTAAATTTTCCATGTGGCATAATACATGATATGCTACCAAACTACAAACAGGGTACTACATTCCCTTTTTCTCTTGAAACTCAGTTCTTTTCCTTCAGGGGAAGTTTCTCTCAATCAGGAATGATACATCTTTAGCAATTGCATGCTGGAAAGAGGTGGAAAATGGAACTGTCTCTGCCCCTCTAAAATTTCTTCTACAGTTTTGCATCCTATTGAAATCAAACTGGTGGTATTTTTTTTTTCATTTGCTCTTAAATACAGCTACAGACTTGTTACTGTCCTGTCAAAATGTGAATTGGTCTGACAGGGGTTTGCAGGAAATTTTCACAGGTTCAGCTGTGATCCTGTGTGCTTGTGCTACAGTTCTAGGATGGAGATATCCTTACTCTGATTTAAGTGCATTAAGTTATTTGAGTTCTGCTCTCACCTTCAGGTGATGCAGTTTCTTCCCACAGATTTGCTAACTGGTCCATGGCCAGCCACCCCTCCCTTCACTGAAAACTGAGTCACAGTATTAATTTAACTTTAAAAGGAAATTATCTTACATTTCTATGCTATCTTCATTGTTTGGTGATCCTGCTGCTTCTCCCCCAATTCTATTCTTATTCATATGACTGAAAAACCTTTTGGTACAACTTGTAATAGTCTTTGTATGGTCTAACTTGAATAGCTCATTTTTCCTTACTTTTTTTTCCCTTGCATATCTTTCTGTGATAGCTGTTCCTTTTGACCTTTTTTTCAATCCTTGTAGATTGTCAAACTATTTCTAACCTCTCTCTGGAAGTGATTGCTAGGAAGAAGTGCAGGACTTGACAACCTTTTTTTTCCCCTTACTTGAAATATAAAATCCTGATAGCTTTAACACCATGGGCTTGAAGAACTTCCAGGCCTCTTCCACATTCAAATTCCCAGTCTCCTCAGTCACAGGTTTTTAAGCTAAATTTCTTAACTTATCAAAATTCACACTTCTTAAATAAAATCTGTTACAAGTGTTTGCAGGTTATTTTTAATTTAAACTGAAGTACATTTTGATTGCTTAACCTGCAGCATTTTCTTGGACTCCCTCATGCACAGAGGTGGTGACTGCTTTCCAAAATACAAAGCCTTGCCTTGGCATGGTGAACTCCCAGTGCTGTAAGTGGGTGTTGTCTGCAAGGAGCAGCTGCAAGGGACATGTTTATTTGGATTTTTTTCCATAATGACATAAAAAAGCATGAGCCCAAAATATTTTACAAAGCTTCAGTGTGCAAAACCATAGTAGGGTTCCTCCATGTAGTTACAAAATAGAGACTGCTACTTGGGTCATTGTTCTTCAGCATAAATAACTTTCTCCAAGAGGAAAGATTTTTTCATAGGAAAGGAATTAAGCTGGTGTTAAAAATTCCACCAGTACAGGCAGGTGACAGTAAAATATAATGGTGACTGTTTTTGCAACAACTTTTTGTCTTGACGCTTAAAGTGAATGTTGTGGTGCCAGGCAGAAAAAAGAGTGAGCAGGATCTGTCCTCCTGCACACAACATTAACATTCTCTCATCACTGTCTCAGAACACACAGAGTTTTGGAAGAAGCCAGTCTCTGAGTAGTTGTACCAAAGAGTTTCAGTCACCAAAATTTTAATCCTGTGCTTAGCTTACTAACAAAACATAGTGGTTCCCTGCCATGTTGGTTGCATTTATCAGGCCATAGTAGCTCCAAGGATATTCTGGCTTTAAGGTGTCTTTAGGAATTTGGTCTCCCTTGACTGAAGTGCATGAAAGGAAGCAGTTTAAAATATCCAAAGCTTCAGTCACATTGGGTGATATAAAGAAGCCTCAGTAATACAGCAGATTTCCCAGCTGGTTGTCTCAGTGCGTGATGGTTACATTTATCAAACCAAAAAGGCTTTTCTATGTGATGTTTTAAGAATAACTTGAAGGATTCTTACCTAGATTTTCACCTCCAGTGTTATTTAAACATTTTGGGCTTAGTGCAATGGGAATGTAATCTGTGACTTCAGTTTGTTTCCCTATGTAGAACATTCTGCTCAGTGAATTCTTCTATTTTAAGATTCTAAGAGGCTGCTACTTACCACAAAGCAGATAATATTTATGAGTCTCAAAGGGTGGACACACTTTCTAGGTTGAATCTCAGCATGTCCACAGAGAACTGTTAATCATGGTGACAGCCCAGCTTCCAGGGGCGAGCTGACATTTGAGGTTATTAAGTCAGAAAACGTTTGGGATAAGTTTAATGGTGGGTAAACAAATATCTAACAAATGGAAGCTTCAAGATTTAATTTAAAAATATATTTTAAGTGGCTGCCAGTAAACCTGCAGAAGCATGTGAGGCATTTCTAAAATAGAAAATGCGACGGCTCGTGGAATAGTGCATGATCAGTCATGTCATTCAAAATTACCTGTCAGCTGCAGGCAGGCAGGGTTTTCTTCTCTTTGTGGGTTTTTTTCCCCCTCCCTGTACAGTTATAAGTCAGAGGATGAATGCAGCTTCTTTGTCATCTGTGTCAGCAGAAGCTTACAGTGAGGTAACTTGAAGTACAACTTTAATATACTGGGTTAGAACAAATTACACCTTGGGATATATCACAGCAAATGATCGCCCTGAAATGGCAGATGGGACACTGGTGTTGGTGGAACAGTCACATAAAGTTGCAGAGTGAGTCACAGGCAAAGCTGGAAGGAGTCAAGATTCTTAGGTATTATCTGGGAGTTTAATCAGTAGTTTCCACTGCTCAGGAATGGCTGTTGGCAGTTTAATCTGGCACCAGGTAACATTCATTCCCACTCATTTTGCTTGCTCTGAGACAATGTTCCTTTGGTATGTTGTAACTTCTGGGGGACAATTGTAATGAAATGGTGGTCTTTTTTTTTAATTGCAAAGAAGAGGAACCTGCTGCACCCCCTCTCCTTTCTCCCCTATTATGAACTGCTTAATGATTGTTTTGTTATTTTACCAAGGTTTTTGTTGACTACCACTGATTTTAGTATCTTAACATGTACTTAACATGATGGTGCACTTCTTTCTCTTTGCAGAAACCCCATTTCTGTTTTAGAGCTTCACTCTCCAAAGACATTTACCATGACTCCCAGATGTACATTCACACTCTGTGTCCTAAAAGAAGGAGAAAGAATATCAAGCGTGACCAGCACCCTGATTTCTTAAAACTTGCTCTTTATTTCAGGACCCAAACTGACTGTGATACTAAACTAGTATTTCCTTTTGGCAATAGGTCATAGCAAACGACAGAAGCCCCCTGGTGGGTAAAGTCCACTGGCAGAAAATGGTGAAGAAAGTCTCCAGATTCGGCATACGTACTGGCACTTTTAACTGCTCCAGTGACCCCAGGTATATCCTTAAAGGATTATCGAAATCCCAACAATATCTTAAGGCTCAACTGTGTCCTAGCAGCAGGGCTTGCTGTGTTGTAAAAGTAGCTGTGACAGAAGGTGGCTTTATTCATGTTTTTATCTCTCCTGAAGTCTGCTCAGAATGCTCCATTACATTATTTATCAGCTCTGCAGCTTCCTAAAGCGTCGTGTGGGAAATGCATGATTAGAGTGGAGAGCATAATACAGCAGTGGAGAGGAGTGAACAGAAGAGTCTGGCCTTCCAGTGCAGGCATTCAGGGAGAGGAACTGTGCTTGCTTAGGACAAAGCTGAATATATCAGTTTTAGAGTTGTTATATCACCATCTGGAAGGGGGAAGCACAGGTTAGCATGAACCTTGCATACAGTGCCTGCCTCCCAGAATTACTGACAAATCCTGTTCCCTGACAAATGTATGTTTATATATAAACTGGCACACACCCTTGGACAACACAGAGTGTGCTGTGCAAGAGTCACTGTGTTTGCATATGATTTCGAACAAGGAAGAGGAGCAGAGCCAAAGAAGCTATTAATAATTCCCTGCTGCTGTAAAAAGAGGCTTTTTAAAAACATTTTGTTGGAGGCGTTTGCTTTACATGACAGGAAACTTTGTCTAGAATTCCAGTGGAATTCTAGACAAAGAACTGGAGAGGCACATCTTAAGTCCTAAATGTTTACAGAAATCTCAATGTTAATCATAAGAGGAAATTCTTAGGCTTTGTAGTGCTTGTGCAAAATAATCTTGTATTTGAACATCTTAAAAATTTGGCAGTGTTTCTCTTTGCATAGCTCCTAAGTAGCCTTAATGTTCTGATCAAATACCATGTTTTAAATTAATTCATTTTTTTAATACAAAAAATGCTTTGCTGAGTAAACCCTTGTGAACAGTTTTCATCAGGTTGCAGCTGAAATTCAGAATGCTGCATGCTGCAGTAATCAGAATACCTTTATTAGTAGGATAATATCTTATGGCTCTTTCTGAAAATGCTGCATTCAGATTCCTAGAAAGGGGAGTTGTATTGTCTAAATACATGTTGACAGACCAAAACCACAGAGGAGCTAGGTGAGATGGCTGGTGAATGAGGCTGGTGCTCCCAATGTGCAGGGTTCTCAGAGATTGTGAGCCTGTTGGCTGTCATATTTTGATTGTTGAAGCTTGCCAGATATTTCCTTAAAGGAGGACTAGATAATTTGGTGTAGTCATATTGGCAGGAAAGATTCATGAGAGAAGGGATCTTGCGAGTCATCAGATTCATCTCAGAGTTACTGGGCTCTGGACCATGACTCAGGGTTCAGCCATGAAGAGCCTCTTTTAGTTATTGATTTGAGGTTTATCCCATCTGCCTGCCAGACACTGTGGGTATTTTTTTAGCCCAAATCATCCAGCACCATGTGTCTGCTTACTGCTCTGCTGGTTTTGTGGCCAGCTCTCTCATCTCACCCCTTAGCCTGTCTGCATCCAGCCAAAATGGTCCCAGTAGGAAGTGGACAGTTGTCAGCTTCCTTAAAGCAACTGCAAACAGACCAGTGTCTGCTCAACTTCACCCCACAGCTCCTTGGCAAAACCAGGATGGAAGGAAGCACTGGAAAGCTGTGGGATATTGAGTTACACTGAGTGGTTTTCTTCTTGTCTGGAAGGCCAAGGAAAAGTAGCTTCTAATACTAAAGCTTTAAAGTAAAGAGTCAGCTTGTGTATTATTCCAATCCAGTTACAAAGCATAAATTGGCTGCGTGGCCTTGTTTACTTTAATGACCTGTGAAAATTAACGCTATTCCTCTTCCTGTTTTATGAATGCATATCTCTTTGCAGTATTCCTGTAAGATATAAATGTATTTTAAGAATAAATATGCTTTGCCAGAGAATATTGGGTGCCTTTATTTCCTGCTATTATAATATAAGGGTTCCCAGGTGCTCAGCATGTCTCATTTTTGGGCTTAGAATAGAAATGTAAGGACTCATTTCTGGGGTTATGAAACTGTAATCTAACTTACTGTTTTCTTTACAGATACTGCAAGAGGAGGGGTTGGCTGAAATCCACCCTCATTATGTCGGTTCCACAAACCAGTACCTCCAAGGGAAAAGTGATGCTTAAGGAATACAGCGGGCGCAAGATTGAAGTGGAGCACATCTTCAAATGGATCACAGCCCATGCTGCTTCTCGGATCAAAACCATCTACACCTCTGAACATCTGAAAGAAGAATGGAACAGAAGTGACCAGTACCGGGTGAAAATATACCTGTTTGCCAACCTTGACCAGCCTCCGGCGTTCTTCTCTGCACTGAGCGTAAAGTTTACTGGAAGAGTAGAGTTTATTTTTGTGAACGTGGAAAACTGGGACAATAAAAGTTACATGGCAGAAATTGGTATCTACAAGACACCATCGTACATACTTAGGACTCCTGAGGGGATTTACAGGTATGGAAATAACACTGGTGAATTTATATCACTACGTGCCATGGATTCCTTTTTGCGCTCGCTGCAACCAGAAGTTAACGATTTATTTGTTTTGAGTTTAGTTTTGGTTAATCTGATGGCTTGGATGGACCTGTTTATTACACAAGGCGCCACTATAAAGCGTTTTGTGGTTCTTATAAGCACTTTAGGGACGTATAATTCACTATTAATTATTTCCTGGCTACCAGTGTTAGGTTTTTTGCAACTGCCCTACTTAGACAGCTTTTATGAGTACAGTTTAAAACTCTTCAGGTACTCTAACACAACTACTTTGGCTTCTTGGGTGAGGGCAGATTGGATGTTCTACTCTTCTCATCCAGCCCTCTTCCTCAGCACCTACCTTGGCCATGGTTTGCTAATTGATTACTTTGAGAAGAAGCGAAGGCGCAATAACAACACGGATGAAGTAAATGCTAATAATCTGGAGTGGCTGTCCAGCCTGTGGGACTGGTACACCAGCTACCTGTTTCATCCCATTGCTTCTTTTCAACACTTCCCTTTTGACTCAGATTGGGATGAAGACCCTGATTTGTTCCTGGAGCGGTTGGCCTTCCCCGACCTCTGGCTTCACCCTCTGATACCAACTGATTATATAAAAAACTTGCCCATGTGGAGGTTTCAATGCCTCGGCGCCCATTCTGATGAGGAAATGCTTGAAACCTTTCCTGACAGTGAAAGTGACTCTGACAGTGAAAACAAAGAGGTCTTCAGCAGTGACAGAGACGTGTCGGAGGACGATGAGCCGAGCACGTTTCAGGGCTGCAGCGAGGGAGAGCGTCGGTGCGGTGTGGAGCCCTGTTCCTGTGCCAGTCACTATTGTCACCACGAGCCGTGCGGGCACAAAGCCAGGTCCTACAGCTCTGCAGGTGACCTGCAGCCAGACTGGTCAGCCTGGCCCTCCGACATGTTGCACTGTACAGAATGCGTGGTGTGTCTAGAGAATTTTGCCAAGGGCTGCCTGCTGATGGGCTTGCCGTGCGGCCACGTGTTCCACCAGAATTGCATCGTGATGTGGCTGGCGGGCGGGCGGCACTGCTGCCCCGTCTGCAGGTGGGCGTCCTACAAAAAGAAGCAGCCATACACACACCCTCAGCCTTTGTCCAGTGAGCCCCCGTCTTAGCTGTGTGCCCATGTCTTTTGTAAGCTTTCAGGATATTACTGCTTGCCTTTTAAATGTTAGTCACTTAAAAGATTACGTGGTTTGAAGTTTTAGTTTAAATGTTAGTGCAGTGAACTAAAATATACATGATGCTAACGTTAACGACAGAATCATTTGGTTGCCTTGTATGTTGAACTGAATGCAAACTTAGCATACAAATAACTTGTTCTCTTCAACATCTGGAAACTCGATGCTGTTTTTTGTAAGCACAAAAATCAAGCCTACAAGAGAAGCGTATTCCCGCAAACATTTACAAGTTGGGATGTGGGTGAAATTGAAATTCTAATCGGAGACAATTGCTTAATTTAAGTGTTTCTTATTTTAGAGTCTGTTCTGCACATCTTTGTTGAATAATGTATGTTGTAAGACAGTACCATTTAAAAAGAAATCGGTGAAATAAATTATTTTAAAAGGAGATTTGTAACTTTAATTGTTTTGATAAATATTTTGTGTGTATGGTTACAGATGTCTTGCTGGCCTGATTTATCTGTGAAGACAATAAAAATATAACACAACTCTTGTGACTAATAAATCATCTCCTAGGGATGCAGGAATTCAGTGCTCCAAGCCACTGGCCAAGGAGAAGGGAGTGGTGTTTCTCTGGGAACTGTTTCCTTCATAAGTCTGCTGTGTTGAGGTGCTTCTCTGCTTACTCAGTGGTTTTCCAGTCGATTACAAGTTGCTTTTCCAGATGGAGACCCTCTTCTAGCAGCTGTCCTTCTGCAGCACCCTCATCTGCAGCCATCTAGGAAAACTTCAGGGTAGCTCCCTCTACAGCCTCAAAGTAAACCGTTGAGAAGGAGCAGGATATTGTCATGCAGTGATGAAAGTGGCTCGTAAAGGTAAAAATTGCCAGCTTCCAACTGTGGTGGTATTCTGAAGTGATTTCTGGTTTCTTTGATTGTTCTTTGGTGCCATAAAAAATTGAGTCTGTTGTTTTCTTTATATTTCAATATGAAACTCTGATTTTGGTTGTACCTTTCAGAAATCGTGTGGCTGAAAATAGAGAGGAATTGATGGTTGGAAAGAAAAATGGGGAGGGTGGGAGGGCGAGAAGAGCAGGAGATGATATGAGTAGAGGAAAAGGCTAAACTAGAAAATATTTTTAATTGTCTTATTTCTTTCCTCAGTCTTGCCTATGAGGTATGAAAGGAGGATAATGACATAAGGGTGATTATAATGTAAAATACAAACACAGCTCCCTGTTGCAGTTACAACTCATCTCCCAGTGTCTTTATAGAGTTGGGAGGCTGGTGCTCGCAGAGCTGCTGGCATTTTTTCATCTGTCCAGGGTACTTGGGCACGCTCCTTTTTATTAACAACTGTGTCACGGCTCTGTCACCAGGTGTGTTCCCAAGAGGATACTGATGTAATTAGCAGAAGAGCTGTTTTTAATTTACTGAGTCCTTTTTTCTCTCTCATTTCCTTTTTCCCAGGGCAGTACTGAAGCAGAGAGGTACAAGGGGCACAATATCAGCAACTCTCCCGTGGTCCAGAAAGTAATTTTTATTCCAGTTGAGACTTGCCAGTACATGCCCTGTCTCTGTCATTACAGCCTCGGCAGAGCAGTGGAGAGGCATAATGAGGGCAAAGATCATTTCTGCTTCCAGTTTGTGCAGCAGTATGGCATATGTGCTTGTCATGAGTAGCTGAAATCCACATTGTTTCAGGACTGTTTTGAAACCCGCACTGAGCTGAGGCCTTGCCAAGGGAAAGGAGAAGTTTTGTGAGTATAAGGCTGTAGCTGAGGGGCTGACACACACAAGTGAGGTGCTGTATCACAGCCCATTGTGGCTTTTCTCTGGTACCTTGGCAATTTGCCAAATGCTGTGACTGGTAAGCTGGAGCAATGCTGTGTCCTTGGAGCACTGAGTGCTGGTGGAGTGCAGCTCTGCTGCTAAAGGCTGACCTCCTCACCCTCACACACAGCCCCAGCAGCTCTGCTCCTGTGCACTGCCACAGCCTTGTTTGCAAACCTTTGTGCACACCTGTTCCAGCTGAAGACTTGTTTTAATGTCCTCAGTTGCTCTGCTCATCCTGTTCTTTTGATGGATGACCCAAACTGCTGTTTAATTAGCAGGAGAGCCACCGAGGGCACATCCACAGGAGCAGGTAATTATGACCAGTAAGTAGCTGTGGAGGAAGGTTTAGTCCCCTTGTGTCTGGGTTCTATAAATTGTTGTGATGCAGTTCCTGGCAATGCATCTGTTAGAGAATCTTGAGCAGCTGGCATAGTGTATTGAGAGTCCCAGCAGGACAGAAAAAGCAGTTGGATGTGTTTATTTTATGAAATGCTCGTGTCAGTAGCAGCATCCAAGTAACGTTGTTTTCTACTGCGTGCAGGATCTCAGACAGCCCTTCCCTGACAGTCAAACAAACAGAGAACAGAGCAAAGAAGCAAAGACTGCCTGTAACAAGGTCAGCAGTTTTGCTGCTCACATGTTTTGCCTCGCAGGGCTGGGTTGTGCTAGTACTTGTGAAGTGTCCTAACTGAGACGCTAAACATTCCTAAAGTGGTGTTTTATTCTCTGATGTCTCGTTCCTGGAAGCTGGAGACCAACTGTAAACAGAAAATGTCAAACCACTGAGGTGAAGGTATTCACTTATTTGTTAGGTTTAATAAAGGCAGTGGATGTTTTGTCCTGTTATTACAAAAGATGGATTTAAATAATCTCTGAAGCTCTTTGCCACTCTCGATTTCATCAATTACTGTTTTATTAACACTGGCTTTCCCACTGCTGGTGCTCAGTCCAAAACGAGAGCTCTCTTTTCCAAAGCTTGTTTAGGTCTTTTTTTCTGCATTCCATTCTGGAGGGAAAGATGACAAAGGTGAAACTGTACATTTTTGTAACTCATTAAAATGTCTGTCTCTGGTTATTAAATAATGAGGGTAAGTATAATTGTAAGGTATTAAAGAGTTAGCTTAAGTTAATAGCACATTTTTCTTCCTAAGCTTTTGCACTTTGTGCATCACTGATTTATCTCTAACGCTCTCAGTCTCAGACTGTGCACCGGGGCGTGAAGAGATGGAATGACTCGCCGGAGCTCCAGCAGAGCGGCTCCAAGCTGTCCCTTCATTTCAGCCAGGTGACCCCGCGGAGAGGAGGAGGGTGAAGATGAGCCAGGCCTGGCCGGTGGGATTTTTCCGAAAGAGCCCCGGCAGCTGAGGGTGGGGTGGCCATCGGCTTTGCCCTCGGGTGTCCTGCGGGCCGGCCCAGGGGAAAGGCCGGAGTGTGAGTCAGCCCTTGCACCAACAGGTTATCGAGGTGCTGGAGTTCCAGAGGACGGAGCGGAGCTGGGGAAGGGTCTGGAGCACGGGTGTGATGAGCAGCTGAGGGAGCTGGGGGAACTCGGCCTGGAGGAGGCTCAGGGGGCACCTTACTGCTCTCTACAACTCCCTCAACAGGAGGGTGCAGCCAGGTGGGGATCAGGCTCTGAACCCAGGAAACCAGCCACAGGACGAGAGGGCGCAGTCTTAAGCTGGACCAGTGGAGTTTAGGTTGCGCATTAGGAGGAATTTCTTCACAAGATGATTGGTCATTGGAATGGGCTGCCCAAGGCGATGGTGGAGTCATTGTCCCTGGAGGTGTTTAAGGAAAGAATGGACGTGGCACCCCGTGCCATAGTGGTGTTCGGTCATGGTTGGACTCGATAATCTCAGAAGACTTTCCCAACCCGACTGACCCTGTGAGAGGGGTTACAAACACGCTCAGCGCCCGGCGCCGAGCGCTCCCGCCGCCACCATCGCCAGCC
>JANPWX010018938.1:56791-119326 GCA_024734555.1 Trochalopteron elliotii
CGGAGAGGGCGGGGCGCGCGCTGCCGGCGGCGCAGGCGCAGTGCGGCCTCCGCCCGGCCCGGCTGTGGGGAACCCGGAAGTGCCGGGCCGCTATGGGGCTATTCGGGAAGACCCCCGAGAAGCCGCCCAAAGAGCTGGTGAGGGGCCGGAGCCGCCGAGACGGGGCCAGGGGGCGGCGGGGACCGGGAGCTTGAGGAGGGAGCGGCGGCAAGGCCGTGTGGCGTTGCTATGGCGTCGGGCAGGGACTGCGGAGGGGCCGCGCTCGGCCTGGCCCTGGCGTAGGCTACACCTGACCCGGGACCGGGCCGGTGGAAACCTCACAAAACCTTCCAGTGTCTGAAGGGGCCTACAGGGAAGCCGGAGAGAGGCTCTTTGAGAAACTGGAGTGGCGGGACAAGGGGGAATAGGTGCAAGTTGATAGAGGGGAATTTTCGGTTAGATACTAAGAAGAAATTCTTCCCTGAGGGAAGTGAGGGTGGTGAGACACTGGAACAGGCTGCCCATGGAAGCTGTGGCTGCCCCATACCTGGAAATGTTCAAAGCCAAGCTGGATAAGGCCTTGAGCAACGTGGTCTAGTGGAAGGTGTCCCTACCCGTGGCGGGGGAGGTTGGAGCTATATGGTCTGTAAGGCTCCTTCCAACCCCTTAACATTCTGTCATTCTATGATTCTAACTCCTCTTGCAGACACAGCCTTAAAATTAGGAAACGGTAGCTGAAATGTTGGGGCTTGCAGGGGGAAGATGAGTCTGTAGACAAGCTGTGTGGTTTTACTAACAGCTTCCTGATGTCACAGTGAAATGAAATAATCAAGACACTGGTGGATTTCACTGTTGCCTTTCATAAGTAGCTAGGAATGTGTCAGTGAAAAAATCTGCTGTTTGGTGAGAGGAAGATGAGATATATTAGAGATCCTGGAAAAGCAGCAGGGAGAAGGACGACAGGCACACAAGTTGAAGGCTTAGACAAGCTGCAGTGTCACAGATGTTTCCTGGTGCTTTGTGGCAGCTGAGTCCCAGAGGAGCAGGTTGTGGTTGTTGCTTGTTGGGTGAGAGAGTCAGGTGAGGAATGTGCCTTTGGGAGTGTCCTTCCCCTCCCTCCTCTGGCTGTGCTGGAGCCCTGTGTGGGCTGGGTCAGTGTCCTGAGGGTGGTACAGAGACCACAGGGAGAGCTGGGCTGGGGACTGCTGCTCCAGGGCTGGGGTGACACATCAAACACCTGTAACCCACATCTGTGGTCATGCTGCACTGAGGAGTTGTTGCCTCCTGTCTGAGGGCTGCACTTTTCCCTTCCCTAACTGATGAGCTTCCTGTGTTTTCCAGTAGCACAGAGTCTGTGGGTCATCTTGGAGCTCTTGGAGGATGGTGCCACCCACCTTGAACCTTTTGGTTTTTTTTTTGGTGGTGCACAGCAACAGGACAAGGAACAGTGGTCATAAACTAAACCACAATAAATAACTTCCACCTTTACATGAGGAGAAACTTGTTAATGCTGAGGGTGGCAGAGCCCTGGAGCAGCTGCCCAGGGAGGTTGTGGAGTCTCCCTGTCTGGAGACATTCCAAACACACCCGGGCACGTTCCTGTGTCACCTGCTCTGGGTGACCCTGCCTTGGCAGGGGGGTTGCACTGGGTGATGTCCAGAGATTCCCCTTCCTAAGGCAATGATTCTGTGATTCTTTGCAGAGAACCCTGCAAAGGCAGTATGGAACAGGTGTGGGGAAAGGTGACCTGAGTCCCTTTGCTGTCATGAGGGTTCCCTTGGGGTGCAGGCTGGCGTGGTGATTTCACAGGCCTAACATTGACATTGAGAAACCCATTAATAGTTAAAACTTCCCTTCCTCCTGTACCTAACTGCAGCTTTAGAAGGAAAAAGCAGTAGCTGTTTCTGCCTCCTGGCTGATGGGGAAACAGCACTGTGTCTGCCAGCAGCTGTGCCCAAGACACAGTCCCAGGGCAGGGCTGGAGGGAGCCATGCAAGCACTGCAGGAGGTGGATGGTGGTGGGGAGGGGTTGAGGTTTTTGTGCTGGCAACGATTTGCCCTCATTCTTTTGTCTGCCCACTCTGTTGATGTGAGATAATTTATTTATGATCAATACAAGGCCAATATCTTCAGCCCTTGTGAGGAGCTGGTGATGCATTTCACCCTGTGTAAAGCTGGGGATTTATTATACATTTAATGCCACATCTGGATCGTTTGAATTTACAAAGTGGGTTTTCCTCCAGTGTAGTCTGAATTGGCTCTTTTCAGCTTGAGTGCTTTGCTGGCTGGCTCTGGAATGATGCAGTGCTGTGAGAGTGATGTTTTTGTTTAGATCAGGAGTGGAAGCAGAGTTGCTCCATCAGCATGGAGTTGTGCTCAGGGTAATTACCTTTGCTCAGCTGGACCACACACTCCTGTTGCCAGCATTGCTGCCTTGTGCCATGGTTCTTACCCATGTCCCTGTGTCCTGTGTGAGATGGGCAGTGTGGCTTCCTTACAGCTCAACAAATGTAGCTGGGAGCATGGAGTAGCCTGGAATAGAGTCAGTGGGATTTGCTCCCCCTCTTACACAAAGCAGGAGATGATTTGGGAACACCAGGGAAGGTGTGAGCTCCCAGCTCTGCCTTTGGGACAGTCGTGTCAGGCAGCTGATTCCTGGCAATGCCAGGGATGAGCTGTGAAAGGGTTTTCTGCTGTCAGGGATTGATGACAACACACAGCCAGTCTTGATTTAATGGTGTCTTTGTGCTGGGCTGTGCATCCCAGAGACAGAAGCTGCAAATCCTGCTGTGGTTCATTTGACAGTTGCTGATTGTGCTTTTACATGAAGGCTTGTTGTGTGTTGGTTTGTTCTAGAGTACAAGTTGTAGAGCAAATCTCTGGTAGGTGTTATGTTAGAGACAGGTCAGTTGGGCAGCCAGAGCTCTGTCATGTTTTCCTTCAATTCTTTTCCCCTGCTCTTTTCCCTCTCATGTAGTCCATACTCCAAAAGGGACCTTCTGAGCTTTCTGCCAGGGTGAGGAGAGACCCACCAGGACATATTCTTTTCTGCTCTGAAGAGCAAGAGGGGAGGCTGCAGTCAGTCATGCAAGGGTTTGGGTTTTTTTTCCCTGTAAACACAGGATTTAACAAAAGATATAGGAGCTTTCTAAAACCTGTTAGAAACTTCTGTACCTCTGCAGGGCTGTGGGTTGTATGTGGGACTTTTTAAGCTGATTTTGTGCTTGGGCTTCTCAAATAGTGGCTGTTGTCTGCATCAAAACATGGTCTTGGTTCACTATGATCTAGAGAAAGTCTTTTGAGACTGGTAAAAGTCTAAATCTGGTGCTCTGCTGGGCTTGTGCACTGAAGAGACGTTGCTTTACATGGTTTCATTGCACAAGTTCTCTTCACTCTGCTTCCTTAGAGGGTGGTTGAGGCAAGAGGAGCTCCTCACCTCCTGGGCGAGCCAGAGGCTCTGGAACAGAGATCTTGGCAAGTGCCAGGAGGGAGCTGTCAAAGGAGTGGCTGTGTTTGAGCCCCACCAAAGGCAGGGCAGGGGAAGCTGGAGGGCAGAGGGACCTGAGCACCTGGTAGGAACAGCAGGAACCTCATGATGCTGAGCAGTGCAGGATTGTGCAGGTGGGACAAGCATCCCTGCAGACAGGAATGTGCAGCCTGGGGCTGGCTGGGCACCAGCTCTGCAGGAAAGGATCTGGTTTCCCATGGATGATAAACGAGTTCCCAGTGCACCTTTGCAGCAGTGAAGGCAAAGGGGGCTTAGAAAGGTGTAGTCACAGTGCTGAGTGTTCTGTCACTCTGTTATTCAGCAGTGAAGAGGCCACATCTGCAGGACTGTCCCACTCTGGGCACACAGTTCTGGAAGGATCTCAGCAAACTGGGGAAATGTGGCCCAGGGCCATCAGGATGGAGGAGGGCTGGAGCTGGGATGCAGGAGGAGTGGCTTAGGCAATTGGGCTCCTTTTGGCTTGGAGAAGAGAAGGTGAAGGGTCTAAAGCCTCTCCCTGCCCCTGGTGGGGTTGTAGTCAAGACAGAGACAGGTACTTTTGAGGTGTCCAGTGACAGGAGGGGAGCTACAGCCACAGCTGGCCAGAGGAGAGTTTTGAATTGAACATGGAAGGCCAGGTTGGATGGAGCTCTAAACAATCTGGTTTAATGCAAGGTGGCCCTGCCAACTGCAGGGAAATTGATGGAAATTGATGGTCTTTAAGGTCCCTTCCACCCCAAACCATTCCAGGATTCTATGAGGAAAAGTCTTCACCACACAGGAATAATTTAAATTGCATGTGCTCAGAGTGGCTGTGAAGTCTCTGCCCTCAAACAGTGTCAAAACTCAATGGATGAGACCCTGAACAACCTGAAGTCTGAACTTGATCCTGCTTTGAGTAGGGGTTGGCTTGGGGACCTGCTGGAGATCCTCCTGGCTGCAATGGGCAGTAGCACTCTTGGGGCTGTCACCCTGTGCCAAAGTCTGTCCCTTCTGCTGCAATCCCCTGTGGCAAGTTCCCTCTGCACAGTGACATGGCTGTGATGTGGGAAGTTAGCCAGGCAGTGAGTGTCTGACTCACAAATCACCTCATGGAATCATTGAAGGGATCTCTAAAGGCCCTCCTTAACTCCTTGTCTGAGCATTAAGAGCAGTGCAGTAACTGGTGGCATCTCTGCAATGTTTGGGGGGTTTATTACTTGAGTAATGAAATATTTTAACATCACCCATAACTTGAAGCTCATGCATTTTGAAGTGCTGCTTTTGATGCTGAATGTTTAAGTTGCATGAAAGTATAAAAGCATAGTTCTAAAGTTGGAATTTCAAGTAACTGTCACTTTCTCTTTTTAAGGTCAATGAGTGGTCCTTGAAGATAAGGAAAGAAATGAGGGTGATTGATAGACAGATCAGAGGTTTGTACTTGTGTCTCATTTTCTGTTTGTACTCTCCCTGTGTGCCTTCAAGTTTTTTTTGCTTCACTTGAGGCAGGCTGTGAAATTTAATAACCTGGGTTAGTCTATCATGTTTGGAATAAAGGAAGATGAATGTGATCCTGGGGCCAGACTTAGTCTGTGTTACGAGACGATGTCATGTGAAGTTATCCAAGTAAAATTTTCAAAAGAACATGAATATTTCATGCTCCCAGTAAGGCATAATGCTCTTAAATCCCTTAGGATATCATACATTAGGCTTCTTATCCAGAATTTCACCCACATTGATTTAATGAGTAGTAGTATCAGTGTGGTCTACAACTCCACATGTAGACAGTTCCACTGACATGTACTGGTGTGAAAGTGCACATGCCAAGCAAAAGTAGCTTGCTGTCAGCTTGGAAAAATTACAAACAGAAGAGAGGAAGGGGAAAAAAAAAAGTATTTTCTCAGTGGGTGGATGTTTTGCTGTTAAATAATGAGCATTACACTGCTGAATGTGTCTTGAAAAGCAGAGGCATCACTTAATATTGCACTGCTGTTAGTTCAGAATTTGTTCTGCCTGCCTTCCCTGAGCCTGAAAATAGCTTTGGGCCTTGGTTTTGTTTTCCCCTTCTTTGTCTTCTACCCTGTCCCTGGAATTTGTCCCTGGGACCTGCTGGTGAAGGATATTTTGTGTCAGCATCTGGTTACTGGGCACATGCCTGTTTGGAGTGAGGCCTTGAGGAGGATATCCTTGGTCTGTCTTTGTCCTTGTCTGCAGTATGAGGAACAGAATTCATGTCTTTCCCAGGAAAACTGATGGACAGGGATGTGAATTCTTTTCCTTTCTCCAGGGCACTATGTGTGGCTGTATCAGGCACAGAGGAACTAGCAAAATATATTTTAGAGGTTGCATCTTCCACGGAAGCAAACTACCCATGTGTTCACTACTGATGTTTCTTGAATTTTTGGGTTTCTCTTAATTTTTTACATGCCATAATACTTTTAATGGCCTACACAGATACTAGGTTTCATGGTAGTGTGATATTTTGATGTGGATGCAAATCTAATTATTTTAGCAGCCCTAAACATGTCTGTGTTTGAGTCCTACATTCAAAGAAATACAGTTCAGCACTAACCACCAACCATCTGCTGTGCTGATAATTCCCCTTAAAATAAAGTACAGAATATCTTCATGCCAAGGATTCACATTTTACCAAGTGTCACCTGTGGAAGTACATGGTTCTGCTGGACTCTTCCCAGACTAGCAGGCTGCTCCTGAAGGATGACAGCCAAGTACCACTGAAGGTTTCCCCAGCAATTACCCACTGTAGTTGGATTCTGCCATGTTTTCTTGTTTCAGCTGAACCTTACATAGGAAATCACTGCAATCTTTAAGTAAGGGTGCTGAGCTGGAACCTGTCTTAGTTTCCTTGAGGAAGGCAGTGCTGGATGTGTTTGAACAAGGCAACACTAGGTACACCTGGGATGAACTGAGTGGGCTTGGATCACTCACACACTTGGCTCTCCCAGTCAGCACAGTTACTAAAATAGCAACACACTCTTTGAAACCATCTGTTGTTGGACTCTTGCTGCTGTAGTGATTTCTCTTTGGGGTAGGTTGTTTTTCAGGGCTTGAAAGGTTAGGAGAAATGAAAGGTATCCTTGTTACTTCAGAATTGAATTTTTTGAGTTGATGGAGTTGGAGTAATACAGTAATTTTGTGTTTTGCTGAGCTTGTGAATCCCTCTTGCAGGTGCTTTGGGCTCTTCCGTGCCTCTTGTGCTTGGCAGTGCTGCAGAGGGACTGGGGAAGTGACTTTGGCTCCCTTGAGGAGTGTAGCTGGCACTGACCTTCCAAGATGGAGTTGACTGTTGTTGCATTCTTGTGCCACTGATCTCATACTCAGCAGTTCATGCCCTGCACTAGCCTGGGTGTAGTAACACAATACTTGTGCTTGTTTTCAGCCTGACAAAGTGAATGTTGTAATTCCTCAGTACTTCTGGAGTTTTGGTGCTTTCTGTTTCCTGCTGGAGCACTTCAGCTCTTTTTCACCAGCTCTGTGCTGGGACTCAGCTCAGTCCTGTGTCTAACATACAAATGTCTTCAAGTTTGTGGTATTTCTGAAAATAATAGTGGGAAAGCAGCAAAGATATGTTTTTCTGATTATGATCCTACAACTTCCTACCAATCCTTTAAAGTAAACACCTCAGTGAATGATACTGAGAGAATTACTGGTCTTGAGTACAGAGTTCATTAACTCCCACCTGAGAAGCTGAGTTGAAGTCTCCAAGCTGGCCTGTGCCAGAAAGTGTGTGTTGATGCCTTTGGTTTTGTAAAAGGGCAGCTCCCACCATATGACTTCATCTGTCATAAATCAAGAAGACTCAAAACTAAATCTGAACAGAGGCTTTCCTTGAAATAATTGTTCTTGTGGTCATTTCAATCAACTCTTTGCAGGAAGATGAGGAGCCCTTACTACCTGAATTCTTTATTTACTTTAGGAGAATTTTTCTTGTGGACTCTGAGATCCACATTTCATCAGTGGCTAATTTATTGCTGGGTCTGGAAAAGAAAGGAGGTTGATATTGTCCCTGCTTACCTTGCAATTTTTTACTCTGGGCTTTTTGGAGTACCTGGCTCCTGCTGTTCACAGCCAGTGTTACCTGGCAAGGCAGAACTGTGAACAGCCACATCAGATTTGCTGGAGAAACCAATGGTATTTAAGAAGGCCTTTTTAGTGTTTAACAGTTCAGATCCAACCAATTCTTAGTTCAGTGTTCAATTTAAGCACACTCTCAAAAAAAGCTGTTGAAGAAAGATGGATGCCAGGAGAGTTTGGACAGGATGTTTTAAGTTAAATGTATATTTTGTGTTTATATTACCAATTTAATAGTCAGGAAGTTATTTTGAAGTTGCAAGTCAAGTCATCCTCTCAGAGTGCTTTGTTTTTACAAGACCTTTTTTTGCTTTGTAAGCTCTTAGTCAGCTCAGCATCATGGACTAATAGTCTCAGACAGTTCTTTAGAGTACTCTTGACTGCAAAGGAAATTACAGAGCTGGATGTTCAGTAATGAGAATTTTCCTATTAAGATTTAGCTGAATTAATCAACTGACATGTAAATCTGCCTAGAACAAGGTCTTTGAGTAACAGAGGGAATCTGAAACCAAACAGAAACAATCCTTTGCATTGGAAACACACCCCAACAAATGACTGATTTCTCTTCTATATCCTTAGGGAGTTTGTCACTGTTTGCTGTGTGTTTTGTACTCCAGATATCCAGAGGGAAGAGGAGAAGGTGAAGAGGTCAATCAAGGATGCTGCCAAGAAGAATCAGAGGGATGTGTGTGTGATCCTGGCCAAGGAGCTGATCCGCTCTCGGAGGGCCGTCAGCAAACTCTACGCCTCCAAAGCTCACATGAACTCTGTTCTCATGGGGATGAAGAACCAGCTTGGTAAGAACAAATTCTGGCCCCAAGCACACTGACTGCTCTGACAGCAGAAGTGAGGTCTGAGGTTTCCTTGTCCAGAACCAAAATCAAATGCAGGCAGAGGTTGAATGTGGGAGCAGCTGTGCTCCTGTGGAAAACAGCTGATTCCAGTGGGCTTTAGGAGCCTGGGAAGATCCTCCCATAGCAGGCCCAGAGGTGTGAGGCTGCTGAAGTTCTACCCCCTAATCCCACCAGGCACATGCACCCACAGTCTCAGAGCAGAGCCTTTGCCACCACCCCATAAACACACAGCTTTCACACAGGTATGAACAGCTCCATCCTGCTCTTCCTCTTCAGCTCACGAGGACTGAGGTCCACCAATAGAGCACATGTACACAATAGGTTGGTTGTTCCAGGAGCTGCTCTTAGATGTTCTGTCTAAGCTGGCCAGGAATCTGGTACCTGGCCCCCAGATCTCCTGCTCTGCCTGAACTGTTGACATCTGGTCCTGCAAGCCCCTGAGGTTTGTGTGTTCCCTGATCCACTTCAGTCCTTCCCCAAACTACCCTTGGTTGTTCCCCTAAGATTGTAATGTTCCTGTAATCCTCTTAAAAGATCCACTGTAAGTTTTCCCCATGTCCAAACATGCTCTTTTCCCCTACATCCCTGTGAGGAGCCCTGTATCCCTGTAGGCAATAACCCCCCTCAGTCTGCAGGATGTTCTGAGGCTGTTTCCCCAGTGCCCTGCCTGAATGGGTGTCCCACCCTGAGCTCTGAAGTAGTCAGGGAGCTCCCAGTTTTAGTTTCTTGGGGTTCCTTCCCCTCATTGTTCCCTCCATCCATGCTGGTTCCCTGTTTCCTGTGACAAGCTGCTCAGCAGATGATCTAACACCTCTCCTCAGAGCCTGAGGGTTCCATTGGTGTGAGAATCACATGCTCTGAAACTGAACTCACAGCAATTTGGAGCACATTCTTAATGTGCATTTCTGAACAGTTTGAATGCATTCCTAATATCCCTGTATCCTGGTGGAGGCTGTGTCACTGATTTTGACAGGACCTGTCACACAATTCATCTAGTAGATGGTTGCTTCCTTAGCAAGAGTCTGGGGGAATTTACCAACACCTACATGGGGATGGGGGAGCAGTGTTTGGTTTCTTAGTGTGAATGAATCCTTTTCCCCTTGGCTTAACACCCATGTTCTGTAAACCCTCCTTGGTCCTTTGTGTTCCTCCAGCACCAGCATATTTCCCTTGTTCCTTATCCACATCAGAAATCTGTTGTAATACACTTCCTGCAGTGTTTTCCATAGCTGGAAACAGTCCAGCCTGTAACAAGCAGAGCAGAAAGCTTTAAAGACAGGAGAAGACTTGGTGGAGGTCAAGATGCTGCTGAAATGTCAAAGCATTTCCCCCACCCCCACATCATCCAAGTAGATTTTAATGTTTGGATGAGTGATAAAACAGGAAGTCACACTGTGAACTTTAAGTGTAATTTTATGATGTTCCCCATGCATCTCACTCAGGAATGGAAAGTAGGACCATCCTTGCACCTTAAGGTGTCCCTTAAAAGGAAAAACTGAAAACAGCCTCCTCCTTATTACCACTGCCAGCACCTTCATCTTCTTGGGAATGTTCTGATACACTTAGATAGGAAATAGGAAGGAATCTAGAATTCACTCTGGGGTCTGTAGTAACTTGTGAAATGACCACTCAAGGCAAGGTTTCTGTTAGTTTGTTACAAGTGTAGGGCTCTTAAATTATTAAAATGACAAATAATATGTGCTGTACCTTCATTTTGCTTCCTTAAGGAGTGACCATTTTATATACAAACAGGTAAGTTCTCCGTGTCCAGGAAGCTGCAAAGTTACATGGCAGAATTCAAAAACTTCAAAGCACCCTTAATTACTGCTTTTTGATCTTGGTATATCAGTACATATGAGGAGAGCTTACAAGTTAGAATAGCCTCTGGAAAGAGTATTGTTAAATTCAGTTTAAACAAGTTTATTTTTGGTTTATCTGCTTCAGTATTAATGTTGTAGCTTACTCTGCTGTGAAACTATTGCAGCAGAACTTCTGCCAGGGTTAGTGTCCAGTACCTGGTGGTTTCAGCAGTCCCTGCAGCTCTGCTGCTGAAACCCTCAGCAACACCTCTGGCTGCTGAGGGGCCAGGCAGGAGCAGCTCTCTCCCTGTCTGTAGTGAACTGGGTGCAGGTGGGTTGAAATCTGTCTGCAAATCACCTGGGTTCCTCATTGTACAGGACCAGTAGTTTTGCTATAAATGTGATTTTTCCAATGTGGGTATAAGTTGGGCTGTTCCAGGAGTTTAGTCAAGAATGAAGAAGTGCAATGCCCATTTATTTTTTAAATAGAATTGCCTAAATGTAAACAAATTTTCACGTAGGGAGGATTTAATTTCTCTGCTTTCAGCAGTGCATGGCTTGTTCAAACTGTTTTGTGCCTCCCCTTCACAGCTGTCCTCAGAGTAGCAGGTTCATTGCAGAAGAGCACAGAAGTCATGAAAGCTATGCAAAATCTAGTAAAAATCCCAGAAATCCAAGCAACAATGAGGGACTTGTCCAAAGAGATGATGAAGGTAAGACCTGGCACATAAATCAGACTTGGGTGAACACAATGTGGTTGTTACTGAGCTGGGCAGTCTCTTGGGTGTCCCCTTTGTCACAGGGCTGGTGTGAGCTCAGGACATTCTCTGACTCTGTGGCCAGTCTGATACTGGAGACACAAAGAGTTTTAAATCTAACAGCAAAAAGCTGTTAGACCAATGTTCCTAGTAACAAAATTGAGTCAAAATTGGGAAGATATGGGGAATTTATTTGCCATAGACATGTTCAAAGAAACCACAATTTTCAGGCATTTATATACACTATAACAGCCAAGACTTTTTTAATAGACACTCTCAAAAATCTGCCCAATTTATTGTATCATGGTAGAGATGTTTTGTTTCTTTTAATTACTACCACAGCATCTCATCTGTCTTTGTTTAATGGATAACCTGAGTTCTATCCAGCTAACAATGCTTTATTAAATTTGCTGTCCTGCTTAGATAATTACTATTGATTAAGTTTTCTGGGGGGGTACAGACCTATCAAGTGGCTCCTTTACTACACCTGCAATGCATTAATCAAGTTTTCTGGGATGTATAGGCTTTTGACTCCTTAACTCTCTCAAGATACCATTCTTGTTCTATGACATCTAATTCATCTCCAGTTACATGATAACCACTAAACAATTATTTATTGAATTTTGTTCTTCAACTATAGATTGTCTAAGGGGTGTGGGTCCATGGAGTTCCTTTCTGCAGGTGCAGTGAGGTAGTTTCACTGGGTTTTCTACTGACACTCAGCCAACACAGATCTAAACCAAAACCAGCCAAAATAACATAATCAAACATTCCTTAACTAATTAAATATAGCTCATTACAAATTTTTTAAAGAATCACAGAACTCCAAACTAATTCAGATATAACTCACTGTCACTGGTTTAAAGCTTCTAGCTTAGTGTCTTCATGTGATGGGAGTGCTCTGATTTGAAAGTATACTAAGTCTCTGTTATGACTATTACATATTCAACTGTCAAAGTGGTTTTGTTTTTTCCTTTCTTACCACTCTAGACTGTTTAGCCCTAGTAAGTTTAAATAATTTTACCATTGTGCACCAGCGTGGTTTGGCCATATTTAGGTTGCAGGGCCTGCAAAACAATGTTTTCAAATGCAGATAGAAAAAAAACCTAAGCTGTGTCAAAGAGCAGTTTTACAATGTGCTACACGATTCATGCTGCATGACTGAAATTTACACTTGCATTTCACATGCTTGGAGCAGGCTGGGTTCTTGGTTTAGACGTGCAACAACAATAAATCACAGGAATCACAGAATGGTTTGGGTTGGAAAGGATCTTAAAGATCATGTAATTCCAGCCCCCCTGCCATGGACATCTGCCACTAGACCAGGTTGCTCAGAGCCCCATCTAACCTGGCTGGGAACACTTCCAGGGGCTGGGCATCCACAGCTTCTCTGGGGAACCTGTTCCAGTGCCTCACCACCCTCACAGGGAAGAATTTCTTCCTAATATCTAATTAAAATCTCTCCTCTTTTAGTTTAAATAACTTGAGTTTTCAAAGTGAGAACAAATGCCTTTAATCCTCAGTTTTCTTCCTGCTTTTCCTGTGCACCATTTGTAGAGATGGGTGCTCACACTGAGGGAAGGTGTGTTGGCCACCCTCCTGCAGCAGCCTCGATCTAGAACCACACCCTGGAGCAGGGGCGTGTTACATGCCTGGATAGGCATAACCTCATCTCCCAAGTAGAAATGTGTTTTCTTACTCTGCTGTTGATTTCTGCTAGGCTGGAATTATAGAGGAAATGCTGGAGGACACCTTTGAAGGCCTGGAGGATCAGGAGGAGATGGAAGAGGAAGCTGAGGCAGAAATCGACAAAATCCTTTTTGAAATTACAGCTGGTGAGTTTGTGGGGGCTGCTGAGAGCCAACTCCCTGCTCTGTTCAGTAAGATGCAGCAACTGAAATCTTCATCTATTTTGCACTCTCCCAGTGGCATCTCTTCCTTTCGTGATGGGCAGAGAGCTCTGACAAACTGGTTTCTTAGGGAATACTGGCTGAGAAGGCCAGTGGGGCTCAGCAGGGCAGAACTAATATCCATCACCTGCTGTCTGTGCAGTTATGTAATTGAGGCTCTAACAGATCTGTGTTTGGCTGTGCAGTGAATCCTCTTAACAAGGTGAAACTTACACGAGTGACGAGGTATTGTTATTAATGAAACCAAGAAATAAACTCAGCTGCACTGCCTTGAGTCAGAGGTTGTGTTGTGAGTCCTGGCAGTAACATGCTGTGTCTTGTTTGAGGGGAAAAATCCCAAAACAAACACAGAAACCCTCTTAAAACCAAAACCACAACTCCTGCCTTCCAGCTCATGAAGTAATGATTTACTGGTTCAGTTCTTTGACTTGGAGAATGCTTAGAATGCTCCTTTCACCTGGATTGCTTGTGATGTGGTGTGACAAAAACCACAAACACCACAAGTTCCAGGGCTGCATTCAGCTGTGCCACACTGCAAACCATGCTGGCACCTTGTGCCCAGTGCCTGGCACATTGCCCTATTTTTTCTCACATCCTAATTTGCCCTTTCCATCCTGTTTGCTGGGTGGAGCAGCTCCCCTCCTCCCGAGCAGACAGGGGGAGCTCCCAGGCAGGCAGCAGGGCTTGTGGGGAGCTGGGGAGAGGAGTGCAGAGGCTCAGAGCTGGCAGGTCAGTGCTGCTGGGCAGCCCCAGGCTGGCCCTGTCACAGCTCAGGGCTGTGACCTCCATGGGAAATGACTGGTTGGGTTATTTTAGATGTCCCCAAACGCCACTAATTATTAAATGAAGACCTGACACTTGCTAATGAGCCTGTTTGTTGTTGCAGGGGCCTTGGGTAAAGCACCCAGTAAAGTCACAGATGCTCTGCCAGAGCCTGAGCCCATGGGAGCAGCTGCTGCTGCTGTGGATGAGGAGGAGGACATCGAAGCCATGCAGTCACGGTTGGCCACCCTGAGGAGCTAGGGCCAGGATGGATGTGTACAGTTGGCTTTATTTTATTCTGTCCTACCTTCAAAATGCAAAACTTAATGTATTCTCACTTATGTAATATATATATATTTTTTTTTTTCTTCCTGAGAATATTTTTCTCCAAGACACTACTGTAATATACTTCTTGGGGAGTGCAATCTCTTCCAGTTTTGTTCAGCCCATGTTGCCTGTGGTGACATGGCAAGGGTGGTGTTATGTATTTTTAGACATAAAGTCCTGAAATAATTCTCATCTTCAAGCAGCATTTCTCCCTAACAGGCACTTTGGTTTAATCTGCTACCAAAAAACCTCCAGCACTGTCAGATCTGTGTTTTCCTGAATCAATACAAAATTTATTAAAGCTGCTTCTAACAGTCACTGCCCTACAGCAGTTCAGTTTGCATCACTTTGGCCTCTTTCACAAACAATACCCATCTCTAACATCTCCCTTTTAGTTTTGTAACACCTTTCTTTAGTGCATTTAGGGCCTTCACTGAATAGTTAAAGAGAAGTTTTCAGTCTGTTGCAGCTCTGTATGATCACAGGAGAGCCTGTCTCAGCCAAGGCTGTGGCACAATGAGGGCAGTTGGCAGCAGTGGGAGGGGGGCCTTGACTCACCAGGCTGTTGGCAAAGCTTCCCCAGACCCTGTGACCATGCCAAGGCCTCTCTGCTGCTCCAGTAGCACATTTCAGGGTCAAAGGAGAGCTGTATGTCCTCCTAGGGAAAAGCTTCAGGCAAAATGGATGCCATTGCTCACAAAAAACTCTGACCCAAACCTGTCACTGCCACAGCACCTCCTGGACAAAGGCTAGAGTTCTTAATTTTAAGGAAAACTTACTCAAAGAAAGCCAAGTCTCTAAATAATTGTAACCCAACAGCAAGAGTAGAAAAACACACAAGGCACAGAGATAACCAGATGGAGTCCAACACCTCCCCTTTTCAGCCATAAAAGCATGAGGGGCCCCAAACACTCTTCATTGTTGTGGTGTGGGAGGCAAAGGATCTTCAGGGCTGTGCAATGCAGGTGTTCATCTCCACCCCAATGCAACAAAAACAAGCAAAAGGGACAGTTTGGTTCTTGTGGTGTTAAAATCCAGCAAGGACAGAAAAGAAACAAAAGTGGGTGAGAGCTGCAATAAAACAAGATTGAACAGCACAGTGGTAAGAGCTCAAAATGCAGCTTCAACAATGAGTCTTTTCAGATCTACGTGCACACACACGGGGTGGAATATCAGTGTGACTCAGCTCCCTGGGAGGGGCCTGTACTCCAGCTGCCCACAACTACTCCAGCTGGCTCCAAGGAAAGCAATTAACCTGCTTTATGTCATCTACTTCAACTCAATAGTTCAAGGGAGAATGTTCAGGTAAGTGTTGTTTTTAAGCATACTTGACAAGTTCAAGCACAAAATGCCAAATCAAGGCACCTGAAGTGACTCGAACACGTTATTTACTGTGAAGAGGTGTCAGCAAGTGAAGGTGGAGGAAAGCTCTGAGTACAGTGAAGGGCTGTTGTGTAGGCAAACCTTCTGTAAGTCAATTTCACAAGACTCCTGCTCCCTACACATCCCTGCAGCCTGACCCCACTCCTGAGGAAACAATCAGAAGTGTCTCTGAAGAAGAATCCTGTCACCCAAGACAGACAACAGTTGATGCTGATCACTAACAGCAGGTCAAGTACTATTTGGAGGGGAATTCACAGAGTTCAATTTGTTGCATAAGCTCAGAAAAGTGAACTTGGAGGTTTCCTCTCCCATCTGGCTGTTCCCAACAGTCATCCTACAACTTTCAGTGCTGGAAAGGAACTGAAAGGTTTATTTTCTCTCAGGGTGTCTCATCAAATGAGAGATGCACCTTTCCACTCATAACCTCTCTTCCTGTTACAAGTTTTGCAATGTTTTCAGTGTTTCTCCAAATAACCCTGAGTTCTGTGTGTACCATTTCAGACAAACTGCAAAGCTCATGTGATACAGACCACAGCACTGGCAGCAGCAGTCTGCCAGCTAAGTCATGCTTAGGTTAAACAAAAATAACTATAAACAGGTCTGCTGCTAAATTCCATACCCTTCAAATACTTCAAAAAACAGTATGAACCATTTATGATACACAGTTTTCTTCTGCATTTCAAAGTACTGCATCAAAAGTAATTACATTTTAAATAGTCAATTGAAGAAGACAGGCAAGGAACAGTATCTGAAATAGAAGAATTTTTATGTAACCATTCAGTGTTAAAAACAAGAGAATCAAACATCAGTTCAAATTAAAGAGCAGTTTCGAACAGAAGACATTTGATTAAAAGTTTCTTTTAACATTTAGAAATTTAAATACATTTACCTAAAGATGGTTAATTCCCATCTCTATGTTACTATACAATAGCTTAAAGCTACTTTTAAATGCTAGTTCTATGTTAATGTGAAATTCCAGAACTGCATTCTTAACTTTTAATGTAAATTGGTTATGAAACTGAGTGATTCCATACTTCCTCCCACCCCAAAATAAATTTTAAAAATTGAAGCTTTACAATGCCTTGAATAATATTTTTCAAACGAGTAATTTGGAATAGTTCCCAACAGTTCTATAGGAGGTATTTTGTACAGTTTGGAGAGAAACTCCATATAAAGTTCTATTGCAACTGAGCATTCACAGTATGCCACAGTCCATACATATTACTACATATACATATCAGGTTTGTAAACATTGGAAGAATACACAGAACATAGTACCACGATCCTCTGGTACTGCTGAAAGGAAGATGAGGTAACATTCATATAATCTCAAAGTCCACAGAGGTCCTGACTGAGTAGGTAAAACAGCTGCCAACACTTCTGTTTCATAGTGTGTGGTTAAGGCGCTCTACGTCACGGTCTGCTAAGGCTGGATTCGTTAGCTCTCAGTATCCCAACTGCATCTTTAACAGCGTGATATATGACATTCTTCACCTGCAGGAGCAAAGGAAAAGGTGCTTGGTTTTACAAACAAACAGCACAAACAGTTTTCCAGCTTTCCCACTTCCCCTCACCCTGTGCAGGTCAGTTCAAACACTGCCCGACCTTCGTGCAAATCACAGACTTGGGAAAACATCTGTTGTGTTTTAGTGGGGTTTTTGTAAAGGGTTGGGAGCACTGAGCATTGGGAAGTTACCTGCAATTTATCTTCATGGTTCGTATGTGTATGTGACAGATATCTAAATTCCTGAGTGAGCCAGAAGCAGTGTTTGACATGCTCTGGGGATACAAAGTCTTCTGCAACTTTAATACAACTGTACAAATTATGAACCTAGAGAGAACAAACAAGCATTAGCCACGTGCTCAAAGGGCTGCCCAAGCAGTGAGGCTATTCCATGTCCCTGGTGCTTGCCTGGTGTGGAGCTCCTGCTGGGATGAAAACTACATCTCCTAGAAACTGTACAATAGCCCAGCCTTGAACTCCATACTCCTGATGAAGGCGTTTCCTCAGCGACCGGTCCAGGTACCAACTCTGATCATGAATGGGATCGTGATCTACAGGGTTTTCTTGGCCTTGTTCTTCTGCAACCTGGGAAAGTCACAAGACAAGAGGCATTTTAACACACCAGTCTGACTGGACAGTCAAGTTCTATCTGTGGTATTCCATACAAACGTGTGCCAGAAGGACTTGTACCATGTGTTGAGGGTGGAGAGTTACACAATGAAAGTTTGGATCTTTACTCAGACCTTTGTCAAGACTTCAGCATTTCCCAGGTCCCACTGGCTTCACAGACACATTGCAAATGTGGATATGGAAAATGCAAGTAATGCCAACTGGCAGTGGCAAGTGAAGCAACTCATGTTCAAGACATTGGGAACCACTGTCATACATGGAACCAGTGTTGTGACACTACTAAAGCTGGAGAGGGACTGTGGAGAAGGGTATGAGATGACAAGAGGCAATGGCTTTAAACTGAACAAGAGTAGGTTTAGATTAGAAGAAGAAATTAGGAAGATGTTCTCTCCTGTGAGGGCAGGTACTAGCACAGGTTGTCCAGAGAAGCTGTGGCTGCCCCATCCTTGGGAGTGTTCCAGGCCAGGTTGGACAGGGCTCTCAGCAACCTGGTCTAGGGGAAGCTGATCGTGCCCATTGCAGGGGGGTGGAATGAGATAGTCTTGAAGCTCCCTTCCAACCCCAACCATTCTGAGATTCTCTGACTATATCCTGTGACTGGAAGACAACACCAAGTGTGGAATTCAGCAGGTATCTGCCTTGGGGCCACAATCAGTCAGTGTGTGCTCACTGACCTAGAGGATGCAAACCAGATTTTCAGGAGAAACAAGACTGGGAGGCACAACGAGCACTGCAGGACAGAAATTTGAGGGTTGTGGGGAGAGAATTTCTGCAAGAAGTTGCTGTGTAAATCCAACTTGCTACAGCAGCCATTTACACCCAGGGCTGTAGCCCAGAAATTCATTTGGGAGGAAATAAACAGCTTGGTTCTACTCCACTAAAAGCTGCTGAATACTCCACATCTGCCAGCAAGTGTGATACAAGGGACTGAGGTGTGAGACACAGATGTCAAGACTCCAAGTGCTAATGCTTCTCAAACCCAGTATCACGTTTTAGCAACTGTAAGATTTGCTCTCTATTAATATTAAATAAGTTTGCTGCAGCCTCTCCCAGCTTCCACCAAGAAAGCCATAAGCCTGACTAGGCCAACAGTTGTTCAGATCATCCCATTTATCCTTTTAAATATCAGCATATTGGCTCTTTCCACTTTAAGAGCACCAAATAAGTTTCACAGTTAAGACCAAAAAGAACTCTGGATCATCTGAGTTTACCATCTGTAAATTTAAATACTAAAACAAGCCTTTTTGGATGTGGTAGCACATCTCTACTAAACCCTTAACTCCCATGAAAATGTGACATAAAATATTTTCTCTTAATTCAGACCTTATCAAGGTATGGGGGTGAAAAAAAGGCAGTAAGAGAGAGATAACAAGAAAGAGCATTATGTACCATGTATTGCCTGACATTTCTCAAAAACATTCACATTCTTCTAAAAATGATCAAATTAAACTGCTTTTCCTTAAATCTAAACCAGCTATGTTCTTGTTCACTATGTAACATTACTCATCTATGAGAAGAGTGGGCAGAAGGAATATCTACATACAAGGTTACTTCAAGCTTCAACTCTCCACCCTTTTCAGGTCCTACAAGACTCATGGAAAAGTTTCGTCTTGGATACAACTCAAGCTATGTGTTTCCACAGTAACTGGGATATGAGGGAGGAGAAAAGCCCAAGGATAGAGACTTGCAAGCCTGCCCAGCCAGAAGATCAGTTTTGAAGATGAACAGCTTACCTTCTTAAGGAACTCCCGGATTTTCTCTGTGTCCTTGGCAGCATAAATGTGCCACAGAGCTCCAGGCTTTTCTCGGCTCTCAGTGAAACGCTTAATTGTCAGTTCATCAGAGTCACCATCCTGTATGGTCTTCAGCACTTCTGTGGAGAGTCAACAGGAGCAGTTACACTGAAGGATCTTCCCTCCAGCCACAGACACATCCCCCCAGACACCACTAAGACTTTACCTTCTTCTTGATCAGCCTGGCCTTTGGGGATGCCCACATAAACCATGACATTGGCTGCATCAGACACATCCAAGTGGAGGTTTGTTGTGCCATATTTTCTGTCCTCTGGTGTTATTAGGCCTGGGGGAGGAATCAAAGGGGGGAAAAAGGAGTAGCAGATCCATTAGTAAGACAAAGAAATGTTACACCACTGTCAGAAGAACTTTCTGAAAACATTAGAGAGCTTTTACTTCTACCAACAAATGCCTCCAGAACAACAATGTGCTTTCTACCCAGGACCTGCTCCACCTTGTGGCTTCTCAAGTGATCTGCTGACAGGCTGATACAGATCAATGTATCTCTCTACCCTGTATGATATATAAAAGTCATGTTTAAGTCCTACTAGAAAAGAGTTTCTACAGCAGCTTAGGATAAAGCATTTTCAGAAACAGTCTTGTTTTCACTCTAAACAGCAGCTGATAGAGGATTTACTATCCACATGCCACTCCATTTTAAATGTCTTCTGAGTGACAGCAGATGAACCAGATGTGAAAAAACCAGCTCAAGGAGAGATTAAAAGCTAAATGATACAGCTCAAAAAGGAGAACAACAAAAGCAATACAGCCAGAAGCAGCAAAACAAATACATGTTGCCAGCTACAGGAAAGAGGCTGTGGAGCAAGTTGATTGGAAGACTGGGAATAACTACTATTGGCTTGAAACCACCTGGACAAAAAATGTTTAATAAAATAAATCATATCATGCTAATCAATCATTGATGCTTATAGGTGAGCCAAACTCAGGCTTTCTGATCCATGGGATTAATCAAATTGTCTACAACAGCAAGGATTCACATAATCTACAATAAATTGCAGTATGAACATATGGTCAATTTTTCACCTTTAGGGTGAAAAACTCCTTACCATAGGCATTGTACATCTTGGGGCCCAAATCTGGTCTCACAAAATAGTTGGGAAGTCGAGAGGCAAGGTTGAGTTTGCCACCTCTCCTGGTGTATTCTGGCAATGGGATGTTTTTCATCAAATCATCAAACCTAAGGTAATGCAGCAAAGTTTAACATTAGGTACTGATAAAACCAAAACCAGACTGGAACAGACCACAACAAAAGCTCTCTCCAGTCAAGAAAGTGTATTCTTTCCCTCAGGGGGTTTGCTAGACACCATGAAAAGGAGCCAAACAAACAAGGCACAGAAATGCAGCAAATGAATTTAACTGCTCTGGAATAGTTCTGCTTCATTGTGTAATCATCTCAAGGACTATCAAACAGCCTAAGTCCAAATACTTAAAAATGTTGTGCCAAAAAGTAAACTTCAGCTGAACTTCAGATTTCAAAGTGATTCAGGCTTTTAAGAGCAGTTTTAGGTGGTCACTTTACTTAGCAAGAAACACAATGAACTACATAAAAACTTATCATGAAACTTGTCCAGGATTTCCATTTATATCAGGCATCCCTGAGAAACAGAACTGTTCACATGTCACCAACTGCTGCTCAAAGCTGAGGCAGGTATCAAAACATGGGAATATTCCTACAGTCCATTATTTTGGGGGGTACCACAGAAACAATGAACATTTCCTCCAGAAATTCATACCGAGAGGGCATCATGTCTCTGAAGTCTTCTCCTGGAGGCCAGTCCTTAAGCTTCAACACCATTGGCTCTCCCTCTTCTGTTCTCAGGCGACCTAATTTGAAATATTAACAAGTCTTAGTTTTTAATAGTTGTACAACTCAGAATACAAAGAATTAAGATAAAGAAATCCTTATCTCAGATTAAAATCACGTTCATTCCACAACTTTTCACGTAGAACTAAAGACATACAAGTTCCTCTGACACCAGAGTAGGGTATCACTCATGACAAATGTGTTACAACAGGAGATGTCAGACAGACAAGCAGCCTTTACTGCTTCCCTGCCCAAGCACTTCCCACAATTTAGCTGAGAAACTGGTTTGTGTTTGAGGCCAAAAGGAGCTGATGAAGCCAAACTTCTTCAAAGATCAAGTAACAGAAAAGAAAGGTGTGAGTCTTCCACCTCCCACTCTTCTTGCCCAAAGTACTAAATTCCCTAAGCTTACAACTGATTTAAACAGTAAAGCAGATATAAGGATGTGTAACAAACAAAAAGTAGAATTCCAGATGCAACAATAAGTATTAATTCTCCTGGAAAACCTCAAGCTCACTTCCTCTAAGATCTATTTTTATACCAAATAACTTCAGTTCCTCAGGACAAAGAAGTATCTTCAAGTTAAAACAGCAGAACCCATCTAACCTGTGAGCACCACCCCCTACATGTGCTCTTCTGTTTCACTCAACTGGAAAAAAACCAACCTGGCAGGTGAACCTACTTGCTAGGAAGATCTTAAATTTCCTCAGAATGCTTCCCCTCAAAAGACTAAAGGCAGCAACACACTCCTGAAGGAGAGTACCTCATGAGAATGACAGTTTTTATCTAGTCTACAATCCTAGAAGCATAAATGTCTGCAATGTATCCTCACCAAACTGCCCAAGGTGAAGAGAAATCCTTGAGCATCTTGTACACTGCTCATGGATCACAAATCTGTGCTAGAGCAGAATTACTGCTGCTGAGTGTTTTACCTGCTGGAACAAGGATTTACAGTACTTACTTGAAATATCTTCAAAACCATCCCAGAAATCTCCTACAGTTGCTCCAGTGATGATTTCATTGGTCCTGCAGTTCACCAGATCTACTTCCTGTTGGCCAAATTCCTTCCTGAAGGACTCTGGTTTCCAGAGGTCTGCATTTAACTTGTGATGCACTCCTGAAACCATTACAGGCTAGAAAGCAAAACAATACACTCTGAAGAATTATTAAACGCCAAAAACTCTAACTACAACAAGGTAATATATAAAATACACTGGGCATTTGAATGCAGGCATTTTGCAAACTAAAGTCTCAGTATGCCCTATCAGAATTCTGCATTACCATGCATCTGAGCATTCTGTTTCAAACAGAGGCAGTTTTTTATACAGAGCCATAAATTTAACTCTGTTTAGAAACTGATTTAAACAGAAAAACAGATCCTTAGATAAGGATGTGTAACAAAGCTCATGTCACACTTCTGATGAAGGTTTAATGTTGCTTATTATCACTACAGTGGTTGTAGCTATGCTTCAACTAAAGAACAAAGTACATGAACTGCAAATGGAAAAAGCAGGAAAATGAAAATACCTGTCCCTGCTTCCAGCACTCCCTGAAGACATTCCAGTTGCTCTCATTGTTGGGATCCTGCAGACACAGCAGGCGGTTGTCACATAACCAGTAGTGGGGTGTGTCAAAGCCCATTATTGTGGGCTTTATGGTCAGGCCTTGAGGCTTCTTAGGCAAGTCTGTAATGGCTCTGTTTTGCACCAGGGAAGCAAAAATGTCATCAAGGATTTTGGGTGTACTCTTCAGTCCATTGTCTGTCTGATAAAACACATGAGAGAACAACAACAAAAAATTAGTGCTTTTCTCTTTTGCCTTATCCTGCAGGCTTTAAAGGAAGTATTTGCCACTTCCAAGTTTATTTACTTGAGATCCAACTAGAGAAACAAACAACTGCAGAACTTTGCTGTCTAGAAATGCACCATCATTAAATGCCAATGCCATTTCCTACACTTTGTCTACAGAATTCTGGCACAACAATTTCTGCTCTGATTTGCACCTCAGCAACACTGCAGAAACCCAGAATATGCAACAGGGAACAGGACTTGCTTTAAACCAAAGAGCAGAAATTCAGTTTTAGCAAAGAACTCTCAAGGCCAGTATTTTTCCCCACCACTTTGAAGTCACATCTGTAACATCAGACAAAGGCCAGAAACATCTGAAGTGAACCAGTCTGCAAATGAGGTATGGGGAAGACACCACAGAAGGTTCTTCCCTCCATCTGCACATTCATTGGTGCTTCTTTTTTGAGTCTATAAGACATCCCAATCAATGCAGCTGCCAGACTCTACCCTAAGGAATTTAATCTGTTTTATCCCTTAGTTCCCAGTTCCTCACTAAGACTTGCTGATAGTATCACTAAGCTACTATTAAGTGAGCACTGAAACATGGAAACTGAATTAGTCCTTTTACTCAAATGAAGACAATTTCTCTTACTCTGACAACAAAGTAAACTGCCTGTGGCAGTTGTTCACAGGTTTAGAACAGAATCTAGGCCTGGGTTCAACTCAGACCTGTAGGACAGAATTTTTCCTGTACCTTTCCTGCAGAAGAGTTCAACAGGTTCCGCAAGAAGCCCGTGTTGTTGTTGCTCACAGGGGTTAATATTGCACTGTTGAATGTCTGCAGGGCTGCAGCTGGCTTGGCTAAGCTAGGCAGTGTCTGGAGAGGTTTACTTTCATTCTTTGAAATTGGTATGAGAAGTTTTTCTGAAATGAAGAAAGGGAAACCATGAGAATACTTTGAAATGGTAAAAATACTTTGAATTATTTTTTTTCAAGACAGTGTCCTCCTACATGCATACATATATATACATATATATATAAACCTCCTCCCAATACACGCAGATAAAATATTTCCTTCACTTAGCTTTCTTCAATAAACCAAAGTTTTTTAAATCCCACAATTAATTAAAAAAATCCCAAAAAACCAAAACCCTCCAAAAATCCCCCAAACAACAAGAACAAAAAGCATTCTCAAACTGAATTTTCAAGAACACTTGCATCAACGAAATTTTAATCCAGTATTTGAAACAGAACATACTAACTCTGCCAGGCTTTACTGCAAGCCATGTTCTGCAGCACAAGCACTGAACACCCATCCCAGCAGGCAGATGACATCACTCTCAGCACAAGATATTGCTGGGTCTGACCTATATTCTTCTGACAAACAGCCACAAAAGGCTTACTCTTCACTGCTTCTGCACATACCTTTGTTTTCTTTATTCACGTTCCCACTTGTTAGGTTTGAAAACCAATTTAGTGAAGGAGAAGTATTTACAGAAGCAGCTTGTTTGCTTCCAATTGCTGACTTTAAAGGAGGATCATGTGTAGTGACTTGTGGGCTCAGGACAAAACTGTTGTGTTGAAGGCCAGGCCTGTCCCCGGATGCCAAGTGCTGAAAAAGCAAAGCAATAACTTGTTTAGACACAAACACACACTATGCAAAGGGAATACAAGCAATAACATGTCCAAACTCATCCTTTTAAAAGTAAAATGGTTTGACCCGTCAAAACATGTGATCTCCACAAGAGGTCAGCATTGCAGCTCAGGATCAGGAGATGACAGCTCAGCAGCATTTGGGATCTCCTGACTTCAAGAGCAGCCAGAGTCCATCACCTCTCGAGATCAGCAGAGAGAGCCAAGTTTCCCAGGTGCATTTTCTGGGATTGCTTTGTGAACCAAGTGCAGTCTTAACAGCAGTTCTCACATTTCCAGTCATAGCTGATGCTCAGGCCAGGGCTAAGCTGAAGCTCCAGTTCAGAGGACTAAAACAGATATGGAATGTTCCTAAATCTTTCTCTTAAGGTGGCAGCAAAAATGCACTCACCTGCCAGGTCTGAGCTACACCCGAGTGCAGCACTGGCCTGGTCAGCACGATGCAAGCATAGGATTGTCCTTCTCCTTGCAGCTGATTTATCTGGTCATTTGGAGGTTCTAGGAACAGACTAACCAGAACCACAGCTTTGCTTTGGATTCCTGCATGACTGGTGATGTTTCCTCTCTGCTCAAACAATTTTCAGCTAAGAAATTATTCTGCTCTTTTGTCTGCCTATGGTTACGTTCTCTGTTTCATCTCTCACTGACTGCTGATGCTTGGCAAGGATTCTAAACATGACATTACAAAATGCTTCAACCTTTAATGAACTTATCCTCACACAATCAGTGCAATAACTATTTCTATAAAGATGTGTAGATAAATTCAATGCAGCTTTGTCCAGCATCACAGGAAATCTCGATTCAGAAGACTGAAGTCACGTCAGTGGGATGATAACTCTTGATTCACATAACTATCTTCCATACTTTTAAAAACTGAAGTATTTTTTTGTCTCTTCTGTTCATTACTTACACCAAAATCAAGTCCAACCTGCTTCTTACACTTAAAGGAGCATTTATTTTCAAAATAAGACCATGAATAAGCATCTAACAAAATTAAAATCACTTAATTCACCGCATTTCTTGAGAGATACTTCCAAACTAAGATATTGATTTGTGCTCTGTTTTCAAAAACAAAAAAACCCACTAGGTCCATTTATAAATGTATATTGTGGGGTTTCCTTGTTTTTGGCTTTTTTATACACAGAAAAGCAAACCTACCAGATTGCCACAGAAATCAGTGATTCTCCACACTCCTCTAAACCTCAGTTTTTTACATGTTTAGTTCTTTTATGAATCTCAGTGCTCTTTTACCCAAGTTACTCTTTTAGATGCTGCCCGTATTATATCCATGACCCAAGGAATAGCCTACACTTCAGAATCATTCCCACTTATCTGTTCTTCATATTCTTCTCTTAAGAGATCTCTCAGTCTAATCCCATTTTTGCTCTAAAAATCCTCACTGAGCCTTTTTCAAGGATAGGTCAACTACTGAGGCCTCAGTGTCAAAAGGACACAATGAGATTTTCCCCAAAACTTAAAAGAAGAGCTGAACCAGAAAGATGACCAGTGAATACAAATTGCCCCTGTGTGGTGGGGTTATCACAGAGGTCAGGGCTGGCAACCTACAAAGTCAAATTAGCAGTGGCTTCAAGAACATGCAATAGACTGACACAAACTTAACTGCACACACATAGAGGTAGTAACAATACCTGTTTTGAATCCTCCTTTAGAGCTGGCTTTGATAGTGCTTTGAACTGCTTATTTGCACAAGGACAATTTGCCTTTATTCCCCATTTTGTCCTTACGGAGTGAACAATGTCACCAACATCGTAGAGAGCTGAAGGGAGAGAACCATCAGTGAGCTCACACGTCATCACAACATCCAGCAGTCACTGGGACAGTTAAGACTTTTTAAGAAATTGTGTGTGCTGTGCAAATAAATAATATGTGAATACCATTCAGCATTAAACAAGAAGTTCTGCTACTTTTTTGTAAAAGCCAAAGATAATAAAATAGTATTAAACAGATAATAAAATAATATTAGACACATTCTATTCCTGTCATTGAACAATAAATTTTAAGCTTTTACTAACTTTACTAAACCAAACCTCACTCAGTTACAATATCAACAACACACAAAGGACAGCAAAATCCTACAGCATATTTTTATGCTAATCAAACATTTCCAATACCTTTTCCAGGAATTATTTGTGTAGGCATTAGATTCTCTGGTTCATGTACCTGCCCCTTCACACATTTAAACCAGGAGAAAGTATCTGAGTCGTCATCATCTGTAAAACAAAACCATTACATTTTTTTATTACTGCTCTGGAAAGCCACATATTTTACTATTATTGATACATCCAAGCACAGGTCTACAACCTGCTCTTTTGGTTGAGAAGGCTTTTTTTTGTCTTGCTAAAGTTGCCGTTGATGTCCAAGTTCAATACAGAGATTTTATTTCCCCTCCTCCCCCTTTGTTTCATGTAATAAGCACTCCCACCTTCACGTGAGCTTTTTTTCCTCATCCTGTAGCAATCCACACACACCCCAAAGCCACACTTGGAGCAGACCCAGTGCAGGTTGAAGATGGTGGTGTCACAGACGTCGCACATCTCGCGAACGCCACGAACCGCGCGCTTCCAGGCCACCTGTCCTGTGGGCAGCAACGGGACAGCCAAAGTGTCAGTGCAAACAAGTTCAGCATTTGCATGTTCACTACAGTCACTTGGAAACTACAGTGATATGACTCAGGCTTGCTTTTATATTGGAACTCCAAAAAAATGCTTTTGCTGTTACATAACAGTCCAAGCAATTGAGACCAGTTTGCTTCCTCCTGTGCAGCACCAACCACAGCTCTTACTCCTGACATGTGTTTGCCCAAGTTAACAAGCACACTCCTGACATTTTCCTAAATGGAAATACCACAGCTACTCCAGGAAATAAATTTAGGTACTGCTGGCAAGCTAAGCTTGCCACAACCAGCTTGTCCTTGCTCTCTATTCAGTAGCATGGTGGGCAAGTAGCTGTCTTCCTTTTGGGACGTTTTATGTGTTTGTGTTTATCTGACTTCTCAGAATGGTGAATTTTCTTCTCTGAAACACTGACTGCTGCTGTTCAGGTTTCCTCATCCCAAGCCACTTCGGTTCACCCAAAACATCCCAAACATTGACAGTATCTGGCAAAAAATTACAAGCCCTTCTAGGCCTGTATTATTTTTCTGTGAATCTATGATTATGCAGGAATTATTTCAGCCTGATCTCTATTTCCTTATGTTGCCAGCTAGAAAACTGGACTAGACAAAAAGCACACACCTGCCTCCTCCTACCACCTTCCACACTTGTAACTTCTCTGAAACTTGCCTGCCCACAATGTTTCTTAATTTTAAAAGCAAGTTATGAGAGAACATGTCCTAATGCATGCTAAAAAAACCATACCAGAATCCAAGACATCTGTTGCTCTTCTTCTGAATAATGCCCATTGACTATGTATGGAACAACACTGGAATAGCTTAGCACAATTTGTTCTTTAGTAGGAGGTAAAAATTGTTTGACTACTTGCTTCAGAATTCTTCCAAGAGACACAGGTCTAAATATCACCATTCTTCTCTGCCTTTAAAAAACAAGTACTATATTTATCATTTTCTAGGTCAACTTTCCAGTTTCCCCCAAACAGGATGAAGGTTTTTTCTTATCTTTTGAATGCCATTTCCTATCTTTTCTAAATCTTCTCCCTTTCTACTCCTCCTACTTTTTGGTTCCTCTCTGTAATTTGATCCTGTTTCCTTCTGGTACTTGGTGGCCAAGGAACAAGGTGACCCAACAAGCTGTTCTTTCTACACTGGTCAATCTTTTACTTCACAGGGATAATACTCTTAAATTTACCATAGCTTCAAGTCATGGTGGCAGAAGAATCTCCCTTTTTCCTGTGCTGAAAAGGCATCAGAGTGAGCACTCTCCCACTGAACTGTTCAAAGAACACCACATATCCAGACTATAAATTACTTCTTTCCCACCCAGGGCATTTGAAATAACCTCCATATTAATGAAAGTGAATTCCCTTACTCTCACCAGTCAGGGCAATAAAATCAAAGATGAATTAAGGAGATTTTGCTCCTTTCAAGCCAATTCCAGAACTCACATGTCTGTGTTTAAGCAGAGGATGTTTCTGGTAGCTATGCCAACAGATGCATCCTCTGCTATTAAAAAACACCACACCTCCTCTTTGTTTCATGAACTCACCCAAAGCTTCACCCTCCCAAAAGTGTATTCCAGTCTAAACATCTCACTCTGGCTACAGATAATTTGGTTCCACAGGCCTGAACATGTCACAGGTCAAGAGAAGAGCAAAGTTTGCAGATTCCAAGTGGCCCAAGGTAAGACCCCCCAGTGAGTATTTCTGCAATGTCTCAAGTCTTCCCCTGACTTTTGAAGGGCATTCAAGCTTGTTCCGCTTTTTTCCTTCTTTCAGAACAGTGGAGTGACTGCCAAACTGAAAGGATCTTTATCTAATGTCAACACTCCCCAAACACAGCAGACAGTGGCAATCTCCTAAACTGTGCTGTACCCTGGTCATGCACTTAAAAATCCAGAAAACAAATACAGTTTAGGAGTCATTCTACTCTGAGAAGTGATTACACAAGGTCACAGACTTCTCCATTTGTGTGCTCACATTTGCTACAGAAATATTTTGATGTGGCCAAACCCCTGAGTTTGGGGGTGCTAAGTTTGCCCTGCCTACACTAATTAACCTCCCTAATAAGTTACTCTATCACCAGCACCTCCCTGGTCTGTGCCCAGTAGGGCTGCACACAATCACTTCTAGAAGTGCTGCTACTGGAAACTTGCAGGTGGAGGAAAGTCTTTTACTGAAAGACAGCATTAGGTCCATGATGCAATTACAATAAAATAGGACCAAATCAATCTAACAGAACCTGTGCAAGTAAAATCTTTATTTCATTTTCATGCCAAAAATAGAGTTTGTTGTCAGCTACCTGGTAGTTTACCTAATTTCTTTTTTTTTTTTACACTTTGTAACAGGAAAAGTAATTTGATAAATTGAGAAACAACTCCTGACAAAGAAGGGTGGAATTACCCTTCCCTTTCCCCCTTCCCTGTGAGGAACAGAGTTGTTGACACTAGTTCACACTGGCTCTTAACCATTCCCTCTCTGTGAGACACTCAAGTCTTACATGATATTTTCAAATATATGCAATTAATTTTCACACAGAAGCTTAAAGCTTCATGTAAAGCTGTGGAAACACAGATGATTTCAATGCTAGTTGATCTTACTGTGTGGTTCAATCGTTGACATGACTTCCTTTTCAGATATCACCAGCTGGCAGAAGTGGTCTCCAATGTTGGCAAGGATGTACTTTGCTGTGTCCAGATCTAGACCCACAACATTTTTGGACAAAGGCAGCCACAGACTAATAGCCTCAGGGTCATACTTATTTGGAGTTAAGAAACCTTCCTCACGCAGTATTCCATGCTTATTAAACTGCAGCCTGATGAAGAAAGGGGAAAAGGAGAAAAAGCTCTCATCACCTCCAATGCTGTACTGGTTTCAATTCATTCCAATCAGTCAATGCTTGAGTTGCAAACGTGTGTACTGTATGCCAATGAATTTACTCAAAGGTTACAACAGACACAGATAAACATACCTGTCGCTGGCATTAAGCATGTTCAATGCACTGCTGGTTTTAAAGGAAAAAAGACTGAAAACATCCAGGTTTTTAGTTAGGAAATCTACCTTACAACAAGTGGTTCTTTATTCACACAAAACCACATCAGGTTTACAATTTTTAAAATGCACTCTAAGGCCACATCAGGAGATGGCAACAGCAATAATTTTATCTAGGACTACATACAATTCTCAAGAGAGGTTAGAATGCCTTAAAAATAGAATATATTTCAGTAACAATTCATTTGGAAGCAGCTGTCAAAAAGCATCAAGCAAAATTCGAGTAAGATATATTCTTGAGTGATTCTGAGTAGGTGGAAAGAATGCGATCTATATTAGTAGTGTCTTAAATGTCTTAAAAAACATGAAGAGTTCTGCTCAGGAACCTTTTTACTAAATGCTGTAGAGGAAAGGTGACTTTTGATGACAATGTGTGCTCACTGTAGTGTTAAGTGTGCCATGAGAATGTGTGCTGCCAGCTGCTGTCATCAGACAAACGCCATCTCCAGATTTGGCAGATTTCACATTCAATAAAAAGGGATAGTTCCATCAGTTTCAAGTTCTAAACCAAAGGATTCATCTGATTTGAACTGCACTGCAAGTCTGGACTGTTACCCTGAGAGGATGAATTAGCATAGTCTGCTGTTACTTTGGTCTCACACATCAGATTATACAAAGATTTACCATAGTAAAATCTCTAATCTGAGGATAAGTAACAGATTAGTAGCACACCTGTATTTATTTAAATGTTTAGCAACAAAACCAAATTCTAGTGGGTGCACAGATTAAATGTTTCCATGGCAAGCTTAAATGTCTCCAGCTGAAAGCCCACAGCCACTAACTGCAACTCTTCCAAGCTTGGGTTCATGGTTAGCATTTCAGATGTCCAACCACTAAACTTTGGGAAACCTGCATGGAGTCTACCCTCTCATTAGTGTCTTCAATTCTACTGAGCTGCAGCACTCAAACTAAACTCATGTTATCCTACTGGCACTCAGCCCAGAACAGCAAAATAAAGAGCTCTAAGTCCTGCCAAAATATTTTCTGCTCAAATGAAGCAGTTGTATCATTTCTAAGGGCTAAAAAACCATAGGCAGCCACTCATTAGTTGGGTACATTGGTCTTACAGCTCAAACACCAGCATTTAACAGCTTTGAAAAAGAGACTAACAGAGACCAAATAACTGCCCAATAACTCTGGGGTTTTTTTCACCTTTCACACTGAAGGAACTGCAAGGTGTTTATCTGAATGGTTCTCACCTCCTGAAGTGGAAGAAGCGGCAGAAGACGGTTGAGTCTCTCTGCTCCTTGTTCTTGCGGTAGCTGTCCAGGCGGCACTCGCGGCACTTGTGCAGGTGAGGGGCGATGTTGTTGCAGGAGCCGTCCTGCACAAAGGCCTCCCCGCTCTGCTGCAGCTTCTTCACCTTGGCAGCATCAGACAAAACGGACTTGCGAACAATTACTGCGGGGAAGAGCAGCCAGGATTAGAAAAGCCTCAGTTCTTTCACACCGAAGTGGCAGCAAATGTGTTTTAGTGAAAGATCCACGTCAACTTTTCCTGTAAGTTTCACGTTACATTGAAACAAAGTTATGCTAAAAATATTTGCAGTTGGCAGAAATATCTTCTCCAGTCAGCAGGAACTGTCTCAAGCTGCAGTTCCAGTGGAGTCACACAGTCTGTGGATCCAAACTTAAGAGGCCTTTTCACTTTTTCACAGAGAAGCATTTTGAAAGCACATCTGCTTTTAAAGAAATTCTTCAGCCAGAGCTGGAGCCCTGAGCAGATTAGGGCATGCAGCAAGTGTATTTCACAAGAAATGGGGACAGAGTACAACCTGGCTATTTCTCAGTCCTGTTTTCCCCCTTCATGATGCAACAGCTTTCAGCATCTTACTGTAACAAATGCAAACATTTCCCTTCCTCCCACACTGCCAGTGAGGCCTTTGCAGGGGACACAACAGTGACTGCCTGGCTGGCTATGTATCCATGCTAGTTATGGAATAGCACATGGTAATCCAAGACTAAGCAACAGGATATTAAAAAAAAAAAAAGGTGGGTATATAGGGGGATTCCCATATCCTGAAAAATCAGCAACATCACCTGATGTACAGCAGGACACATGACACCAGGAGTCCAGCTCCTTAAACAACCACAGCCCTTCCCCTCCTGTCCCATGTGAGAACCTGAAGAGCTCACCAAATGAAAGAGAGGAACAAGGTGGGTGGTTTTGGGGCTGAGTGGGTTTTAAATTTTGGTGGTGGTGGGTGGGGTTTTTGTTTGTTTTGCTCACATGACAGTTTTTTAAATAAAAGCCCCTCTTGAACAGAGCTTTGTTGAGGACAACCTCCATCCCTCACCACGTTTGTAAAATTTAGGACCGTTGCTAGAAGGTAGTCTCATTATGCCATCAGCATCTGCATTCCAAACAGAACCTTATTTTTGTAACCTTTTCTGCCATTCTGTTCTTGCATATATTTTGTAACAACTAACTCCTAAAAATTAATTAGTCCTTCTCCTTTATCAGGAAAGGATGTTTCTCCAGTTCATTGCATTCTCATCATAAAAGAACATACAAACAACTCAAAATCCTGACTTACACAATGTCAATTACTAATTTTGCATATGTAACAAATTACCTACTTTTAAGTAGTTAGACAGAAATGACAAGGACTTAATAACAGGAAATTTTCCAAACACTTACTATTATCCTGGACCTTGGCACTTCCAGTCCAAAAGCTTTCACTTTCACTTTTGTCACAAAGAATCTCATTTGAATTTCTTCTAATAAAAAACTCCATATCTGCAAGTTCATCAATCTTGTTTCCTTTGTGGCTGCTGTGGCTGTTGCAGCTGCTTTGTGATTTAACCCCACACTCATTGAAGGACAGAAGATGAGCATCTGAGGTCGAGGGTCTGCAATCTAAAGTTCGCTGCAGTTCAACAGTGCCACAGCCTCTGGGTATTGCTATGGAAGGGTTGGGATGCTGCAGCTGTTTTATGGAAATGCATTCCTTGGGAAAGTTTGTTGTGGCCTTCATAAAAGGGTCATTAGTATTCTTCAGGTTGGTTCCCTTTTCATTAGCTGAATCAGTCAAAGATGAAGGTCTTGAGGTTTTCAAGGAGGTGTATTTGCCATTTTGATCACTGGGATTTTGTGTTTGCTCCTTAGACATAAATGCCACTTTAGGAAAGGCTGTCAGGTCTTCTGTCAATGGTTTAACTCCAGCATTAAGACAGGAAGGATGAGTTTCCGGTAGGCTTCGTCTGCATGTGCTGAAACACAACGTGCAATGATTAGGAAAAAAACCCACAAGTGTGTCAAACAAATTAGAGCATCAGCTGCTCAATCTAGCCACATTTAAAGCTTGAAAGAACAAGTTAAGTTATTTAATTATGTGCTTTGAGTTCTGATGTATGGGTATTTTAAATTTTGTGTGAGGCTGAATAGGTTTGTGTTTTTCAGGTGTTTTATCTGGGTTTGATTTTTTCTAAGAGTTAGAACAATACAGCTCTACACCCATGTAGGCACACACAAATTTGGGTATTGCTGCTACTCCACTACTTTCTTTCACAATTAAGTAGTTGCTTTCTCGTTTTCTCCATGCAACTGCTGAATAACCAAATGCATTTCATTTGCATGTCTGTGGAAGATTCTCAAGGAACTTCTGACTGGTAGCACAAGTCAGAAAGCTAGAGACTGTAAAACTTCTCTCACAAAAAATATTTTTAGAAAGTCATATGTTCCACATTCAGCATGTGAGAGACACAAAACCCCTATCAGCACTTCAAATTTGGGTTTTCCTGTCACACAGTTTCTACCATTACATCGATTTTGTGACAGAACTGGGGTTAACAAAAGTTCAAAGGCACTGGTGTTCAACAGAAATACAACTGAGGGCCTGTAGTTGGTCTGCAGGAAAGCAGACACCTGCCTGAACATGTTGTGGTTTTCCTGGGGGCAGGGAAGAAATGCATTTGACAAAGCAGGCACCACACCTGTGTAATCCCTTTACAGGTGGGTACAATGAAGCAGTGACAGTAGCCTGGGACATTGAAGGGCCTCTTCCTTAAAGATAAGTAAGAACATGGCATTAGAAAGTAAATTACATATCCAGGGGAACCAAGTCTAACACTTTTCTATGCTGGTATTACAGAAGAGTAGTCACTAGAGCTCTTTAAAATGACCTCAGAGCTCATTCTGCTAAAAATCAGAATTATCTTTGGAGGTAAAATGTCTGTATAAGCACAAAACTGCTTCCTTACCCCTGAGGAGTTTCTGCACCAAGGTTGGGTGGTGAGTTGGCTGGCAGGGGCAGGCCTGGGTGCCTTTGGTCTTTGTTTGCAGGAGTACATCCCAGCAGTGCTTCACCCAGCACAGTTGGTACTGACTGCACATGTCCCTGACTGGGAGACACCTGCAAGGGAGATTTTAACACTTAGGAAAATTCAGGATAACAAATTATGGCTTTGCAGGGTTCAGCCTGAAAGGAAAAATATATTAATACTCTTCCTACCATGTTTAATAAAGGTCACTCAGTTCATGAGGTGGAGAGACTTCAAAGTGTCCTTTTAAACCTTACAGGTTCCATGAAAGACTGTTCATGTTAATTCATTTCCCCCCCAGTTAACAACAAACTTTTTGGGGGAAGGGTATTAAGCAAGTGGAAAGGAAGACAAAGTTCTGCTCTTGGTAACTGCCAGTGCAACAATGTTTCTAAAGTAATTGCAGTAATTGGCAGTCAGAAATAGATTTCTGAGCTCAGCTGAAAATCCCAGAGAAAAATCAAAACTGTGAAGTCTGACAGCATTACCAAAGATCTAGATGTGAACTTTCTTGTAGCAAGAAAATCTTTGCACCAGAATTCTAGAAAGTGTTAAGTAAAGAAATCCTACATTGATTAAATCACCATCCTAAGAAATCTGTAATTCATTTATGAATACAACAGGCCCACCAAATTAGCAAGTGTCTTTAGAATAGTAGCTTTCCTGTGGGGGTTCTTCCCTAGCTCCAACATCCATATTTTACTCCCACATGCTCCACTTACTGCTGGGAAGTTACACTACAGGCTCGTTAGCATCAGCTCCAAAACATTTCCTTTTTGCTTTGGTATTCCACAGCTGTCAGGCACCAAGTCAAGCTCTCAGAAAAATGCTGCAGACAATTAACTCCACACAAGGAATCAGTACTATCACACACTTATTAACAAAGAGTATGGTTTCAGCTAATCACTCCCACATACTCAGATCCATCAAAATGAAAGTAACAAATAGTTTCTGGTTTCCTTACTAGAAAGCACACTCACTGTAACCACTTTGAAAACATGGTTGCAAGGCATTTCCCAAAGAGTACAAAAGTGATAAATGATCCAGTCCTTTGAATGAAGGCAGACTGGAAAATGAGAAGTAAATAACTTCACTGCTCTAAGGAAAAACTATGGTAAAAGAAGTTATGAATTCAGATCATGGTAATTCTTCAGCAGGGCACTTGGAATGTGAAATACAGACCAGCTTTGTATGTGTCAAGCAGGCTGCTCAATGGCTGAATTATGCAGAAAACTGAAAAAAGGCAAACTGAGCACCAAAAGCTGCTAAAGGTACCCAAGCATGAGCTGTGGAAACACAAGACTGCAATCCACTGCCCTGCTGCACACCCTTCCTCAGCAGAAAATCCAGGATAGGACACACTCTTCATTGAGGCTCTTATCCTGTGCTTGTTACCTCATGCTGGTTCTGGGGAGGTTGTTAAAGATTGCTGATGACTATATCCAGCCACTAGCCAGATCTGCACAGCTGACTCTACACAAAACACAACCCCCTTCTCTCCCATTCCAGAGCTTCCTGAAGATTGGCTACTCCTGCCTAAAATGCAGGTTTTGGTCTGAAACACAGGGGAAAAATTACAGGGCAAGTTTGAAGTACTGTTCTTCAGCCAAGCCATGATTTTTCATTTGCATTTCTACACTTAAGTTACCCAGATTGTCTTTTGACCTTTGAGAGTTTACTTATCTCTCAGTGGTACCTGGCAGGTCACTCACAAAAGAAATAAAAGTAGACATGAGAGTACTAGAAAAGTTACATCCCCTTTCTGTACTGAAACAACCTTCAACTGCTGCTTGTGCAGCTTGAATCCTCAAAGCATCTAAATGCAGCTGAAGGTTTTGGGTTCAGCACAAAATAGTTAAAGAAAGAACATGAAAAGCAAAGGTTATAAACTTCACAACTCCTTTGTGTTTTCTCCCACTGTAAGAATACATGACCAGGCAGACCAACTCCTAAGCAGAAGGAGGGGGCAAAAAGCACAGTAAAAGAAAAACCCCAATCAAAAAAAAAAAAAAAATCAAACAAACAAAAAACCCCAACAAACCACCAACATTCAAGGCTTAGTAGCTTTTGCTCCAATTATCATAAGGCAAGAGGTTCAATTCATGCCCAGACAAGTTTGAAAGAACCCAACACACTCTCCAAGGGATTATATTTATCATTCTACTTTCCAATCTAATCCTTATTTAAGATGTTTTGAGAAGTGACAATCATTATGTAACAGTCATATATAGCAGAGCAAGACATTACCTCAGGAGAAGATTTTGTGTGTTTAGCATCAACACTTCCACTGTTCTCAGATGACTTCCTTTTCACACCCCCAATTCTTTTTGCTTTATCTAGAAGAGAAGGTGATCAAGATTAGTCTATCACAAATAACCTACTTAGTATTTGAAGGACAAAAAGTAATGGGTCTTACCACACTTTCCATTGTTGTCATAGATGATTTCAACATGAATTAATTCTGGATCAAGAGTTTTTAAAGCTGGAATCTTGAAAAGGACAGGAAACAGAAAAAGCCATTTAGAGAGGTGAAACTCTATTTGAATATATTTATCTTAGATGTGGTGGTATGGACTAAGCTTAGACACTTAACTCCTAGGTTCTTTGAAAACCATGCTGAATTTAACAACATACCATGTGACAGTTTCTGCATGAAAACACAAACTGGTGCTTGAGAGCACTGTCTGCACAGAACAGAGAGCAAAGAAATCCATGTTTGCTTCATTCTTAGAATAAAAATTCCAGGTCTCCCTCATTTTTCATAGAAAGACATTTGCTATTTAATAATCTACCAGCAGCATAAAGAAACACTTTGGGTTAGATTGTTCCACACCACACTGACACCCATGTTTAAAGATTACAGTAAAGACAGAAATAAAAATGGTGTTGGTGGAGATATAAATGAAAGTTTGTACTTATTCCCCACATCCATTTGTAAACCACTGCAACTGGTTCCTACCTCCTGACAGTTGACTTCTAGAGTCCTTGTAGCTGGATTACCATTGACAACAACTGCTGTGAACCACTGAGTAGAAGGGTCCAGGCTATAAATCCTAATTTTTGAACCAATGATATTTTTTCCACCTACAAAATTGGGGGGGAAAAAAAAGCTTAAGACAAAGGAGGCATGAAGATGACCACAGTTATCAAAATTCATTTTTCCTGTCCTTACAGTATGACCATAAGCTGCAATATTTACCTTTTCAAAAAAGTCACTCCCTGCATGTGCAAGCACATAACTACAAATATGCTGGTATGAACCCAGCAATTAAGGATTTAAAGCTGGCAAACAAAAGTAACAATTTTAAATTTGACTAAAAAAGGAAGCCTCTATACAACACCCTGGAAGTTTCCATGAACAAGCAACAAACTACAAAAAAAAAAAATCAAGTTACTTGAAACAATAAACTCAATTTTTGAGAATTGCTACAAGTTTGATCTATTTCACAAGTACCAGGCCATCTATATGTGCCTAAATTACATATTCACTCTTTCAAAAAGAATACTTGAAACTTAAATATCTACAATCCTTCACATTTCGCATTCACTGCTCTGAGAGTAAAATCATTATTTTTAAAAAGCTTTCATCCCCTAGAACAGATTACCAATTAATTAAACCAACACTGCAAGGATTTCCCTTTGGACCTGAGCATTTATTGCCAGTTTTCTGCTCCACAGTATGTTTGTACCTTGGACCAAGCGTGTCTCATCGAGGTGTTTCTTAACCAAAGCCTGAATTTCCTCATTTACATTTTGATCATCCTTAAGAGAAAGCCTGGAACTGTCCACATCCTAGTTCAGGAAAAAAAAAAGAACAGAAGTTTGCATTCAGGATAATGCTGTTAATAAAATCCCCCAATATTTAAAAACAAGATGGCAGTAACTCATACAAATCCAGTTCTCATAAATCAGTTCTAGGATGCTGGACTGGAGGTAGATAACAATTTCTTATCCCTGATTTGCAAGAAGTGAGTTTGCAAGACAGACTGAAGTGAGCTCTCCAGGTCTACTTCAATACTGTTCTGAAAACAATCCAGCTTTGTTGTACTACATTGCTAATGAGCAATAAGTTTAATTGAACCAGCCATTCTTAACTTAGGACTTTAAGTTCTCAGAAGAAGCAGCATATTTGTGCTGAGCAGATGCAAATGAAAATATTTTATGTTTCTATTTATGATAATGCCAGGATCCAGTCCATCTCAAGACACCATCATAAAATGTTTATATGAATGAAAACAGAGTAAGCTGCATCTAAATTACTCATCATTCTTCAGCATAATGTATGTGTATTATTTTTTCCTCTTGAATTCTTGAATGAGAATTGATTCTGAAATGGAAAGGTCACAGCAAGTTTCCAACCAAGGCTCAAAAAGAGTGCAAGTAAGAAAAGGGTTTGGGGTTGGGTTTTATCTTTTTGTCCCAGGCACTGCTCTGATATTTATAAGAGACAGAAAACTGAAGAACTAGAAGTCAATAAACTGTCATTCAAGATGCCAGTAAGGCAATCTTTTCCACTGCAGTGCTGAGATAAGGCTCCTGCATAAATAGATCTCAACCCTGCTGTTGAGCCAGCATAACAAGACAACCATCTACAACTCAAATTTGGCTTTTAGTGACTCTCTTGTCAGTTTCTCTAAAGGACTTGTCTATTTGCTGACTGTTAACAAGTCAAAGTAGAACACTAAGGATGCACTACTTGCAGTCTCAACATGGGACAACCATTACTACTTTTATTTCAGATTGTTTACAGGTCTTGAGAATAGAAATTCCTAAAAAAGGCTAAATTCTTTATCTTTAGCAGATACTGTTCTTCCAACCACCTGTCAAGGGACAATTCTTTCAACCCATCTGTACCTAATTTTCACTAACAAACTTAGTCTGGTTGTCAAAGGGACTGTAATTCAACCATCTCATTTACATTCTGCCCAATTCCTCATTTGTTTATGATTAGCAGTGATGTTAAATAGCAAGATTTATGCCAGACATTCCTGCAATTCCTTGCACAGTAGTGACAGTCATGTTCAAAAGAACAAAGGGAAACTATTCCAGGTTATCCCCAGAATCAACGTGCAACTGCTGTCACCTGAGCTGAATAACTGTCCTAGCACACTCCTCATCCAGCTCTCCTAAGGGACCCTCTCCTGAATCAGCTCCAGAGGGGTTTTAATCAGACACATTTCATTCAGGACTGATAGTTATGAGTTACAGAAATAAACACCTACTACAAGTTTTTACCTATCTGAAGTTAACCCTTATGCATCCTAAGCATCAAGAGAAGAGATTTATCTTTCACCTTTACAATGCCAGTCAAGGTTACCTTGATGGGAGTCAAGAGGTCTTTAGAAAGAAAAACACATTTCTCTTCACCCAGGTAGCGAACTGAAACCAGGGATCCCATTCCAGCTTTGTCCACTAAGGACTTGTAGGTCTAAAAAAAGTGATAAACATGTTCTCAGAGACACAGTAACAAGATCTCATTATTCATCCTTTGCATTAAAAAAATTACTTTAATTTTGCTTCTATTTCTCTGTTAAGTTACCACATGCAACTCTTGAAAACCAAGCTAGTTTCCAATAAAACTTTTAATACACACCTAATGAAAGTTACTGGACTCCACTTGAAATTAATTTCAGCTCTCAGCATGAATTAGGAATTCAGTGCAGGTGGCTATCATTATCAATTAATCATTCATGTCCACAGGAAAAATTTATTAATGTAATATTTCTAATTGCAGATATATTACTAATAAACTTCCTTATGGTACACTGGGGAAATAACTAGCAAATCAATCAATGTCTGCAGCATAGTTTACAATAAAGTTCTCAAAACTTGTTCAACACTGATAATACACTGAAACCTTAATTTAGGCACATGTGATGATTGGGACAACCTCACAGCTGTTGTTACACTGCAGTGCAATGATGAAGTTGTGTTCAGGTATATCAAAGGCTTCAAGAACAGTCAAAAAAAATTCCTTTAAAAGCTTCTGAACACGTCCTAATGTGTTCAAAATTAAATTTTGTCTAGTGACAGTAACAGATCTGAGAGGACAGGCACCAGGAGCCTGGAACAACAGAAGTGGCAAGTGTAACTCCTCCCTACCTGAAAGGTGTAATTGTGCCCTGTTTACAAAAAGGAAATCATTCTAATAGGAGAAGAAAGCCTTTGTTTGATCAGTCCTCCAAAAACCCACCAGATACTCTTTCTTTCTTCATCTCAGGACTGCACTGGCAGAGGAGGGACAAGAGTCTCTCCAGGAGTAACTGGGCATTACAAGATTTCTACAAAGCTACTCCATTTATCAGAAACACACTCTCCAATATAATTGAACCAGTAAGTTGTGATCAGGTTTCAAACAAATTAATCCACACATCTCTTTTGTGACCTCTGCTCTCATACCCTACGTGATGATAAAGGGAGAAAAGTCTTCTTTGTCAAGGCAAGATCCAGGGCTGGCCTACATTTGGTCCTACATCTTCCTTTGCTAAATGAGCTTTGAAACAGGTACCCTGCATGAACTGACACAAACACTTCAGGAGGAAAACCTTATGCCAAAACTGAAGGCAAGTATCCAGTAAGAATTATTCAGATACTTGGAAATGGACAACAGCTAAGTTTAAATATGAAGGTTTTCAGAACAAGCTGTCAGCAAAATCTACCAGAGGAAACTGCTGATATTAATGCACAGCCCAGGAAATAAAATTAAGGATTTATATTTCCACTTCCTCTCCCATTCTATTGGGTCCTACTTCCAGTAAATATCTGCTTAGATTAACTTTGCTTAAGAAAGACCAGCTAAAGTGTAGCAATATGAATTACAATATACAACTTACACCTAGCAAAGTTAATAGTATTAAAACACAGACTGCAACCTCAGCATAATTCATGTTCAGCAAGTTTACATGTTTGCATCTTCACTTATCTCACTACTTTCTTGAACAGCAATATCCAAAGTAGTCAAGTACAACTATACTGGCTGAATACATTAAGAAATGCTCCCTGTTCACCCCCTCCCTTGGCTAATTTGCCTATTCAACCATGCATGGCAGGTACAGAAAGCTTAGTTCTCTCCTTGTACAGTACAGCTCAGCTTTTTGTATGCAGAAAATCTCAATCTCACAAATCTTTCATGCCAGGCAGGCGTCACGTAAGAGTAATCTGAATTATTTTTGTCTCAGGATCAAGAATCACCAGAGCATTAACTTGAGGCAGAGTGAAGAACTTAAAATGAAAAAACACAGGCTATCCTTAGAAACCTATTATTTACACTTTCTCTCTCCGTTCTTAAAAGGAATTTCATGGAAAAACATGAGACTAAAGGGAGAATGAATTAACAATGTACAGAACAGTGGTTTAAGAGACAAGCAAAATCCTATTTGAAGACACAATTTGAAGTTGTGTCCACCAGCTTCAAATGCTGATGAGCTCTGTCAGCTCGAGCTGCACAAAGATTTTCTCCCTTCCCAAGACACCCAGGAATGAGGAGAAATTCACACTGGTGACAACTCTGTCCCCAGAAGGTGGAAGTGCAGAACCAAAGTGAGCCAAGCCAAGAGTGTACTTGCCATTGCAGGCCACTGGACAGGAGGCATGGACTGGGTTTTTCTTTCAGCCAACACCAGCTTTTGCTCCACCAGGAATGCTATCATCATCCTGCTGTAGACTTCTATCCATCTCCGCTTTTCCCAGGACTCCTCATCAAATTCTACACAGATCTACAGAAAGGAAGCAAAGTGAATGAGTGACAACCTATAAAATCCACACAATTCAACAGGAAAAAGATAAAACCACCAATTTACTCAAAACTAAAAAAAATCATTAAATGTTTAATAATATTAAATTATAATTCCAGCATGATTATTGCCTGTCACATAAAGCAGCCAAGGCTGACCCAGTATTTTATAAGTAACAGTCAACGTTAATTGGTTTGGCATCATTACTGTCACATAAAATAATAATATTTACATTTAAGTTTACAACTTCCCAGCTCAAAAAGTTTTATGTTGCTCAAGGATAGTTAAATATGTTTACACTGTCACTGCTGTTTACAAGCAGGGAAAAATACACACACCCTCGCCTAAAAAGTCCACAAAAACTAAAGGATTGCCTACAGTAGTGGCACATGGATTTTCCACAAACTCTAGAGCACTGGAATAAACAAGCTGGTTTCTCTCCAGAAACATGTTAAAAATACCAATCCCAAAGAATAACTTCAGCCAATTTATTGAAAGCACAGATGACAGCAGGACAGTAAAGGTGATCAAATTATGCAATGTGAAGAAGGTCACTTCCTGACTGCTTTTATCCTTATGAATTTCAGAAACAACTACACAGATTTTTCAAAAGGAAAACAATTTCATGGCAAAAAATATGATGGCTTGATCAATATCCCTGGGATAGCATTACCCTAATTTCAAAGGCAACATGGGAGATCAGCAAATTATTGGGAAAGACCACAAATACAACTTGGCCTGAATATAGGAATTGGAACATCTTGGTAGAGGACTCTACTCTTGGAAAAATCACTTCTTCCCCAAGAGTACAGCAATCTAGCCTAAATACATTTGACAAACAGAACAGAAATCTCAGTTGAGTGAATCTCAAAAACATTTCCTGTTGTTTTATCATCCCTCTCAGGGGAAAGGCAAGTGAAAACATGCACATAAACAGCATTACCACAGCCAGGAGTCATAGAACTAATGGGCACAGAAATGAACTTAGTAATTTTGAGATGAACAGAAACAATGAAAGAGATAAGCAAATAACAACCAGAACCAGAATGGCTTGTTTTGTCTACTGCATCAACACTGCACACACAGGAAAATACAGCTGAGAAAATAATTTCAACAGCAGTTGACAGTCCTTCTATCAAAATAAAAATTTTAAGAAATACTTCTACTCTTTTACAGGAGAAATACTTAATCCCCCTTCTCAGCCTATTATTATTTCGGGTCTATCATGCTTGCACAGAGCTTGGAGAGGAAAGGAGATGGGGTATGTTCTGGTACAAAGCTCTCCACGCCTCCATTGCCCACTCTGCAACTTCTTTAACACTTCAACTGGAGAACACATCAACTCAATTGCTTCTGGCAGAACCGTAACCAGCTACAAAGCTCACAATAGAGTCCCCATCAGCAGCCCCTTCTCCTTTGCAGAGAAAGTCCCTGAGAGTTCTCACCACCAAGAACCTCCTCCTCACTACCCGCACGGCACGGGGCACAGCTCCGCGCCCAAAAATGGACAAAGCTCCACCCCCGCCGCGATCCACAACAACAAGAAGATAACAAAGTTTTACGCTTTCAAGAAAGAGTTAGAAACATTCAAAGTTTCGTTTTGTTTCACATGCAAGGGGTACTTCTTTGGTTAATCAGAGGTCACTAAGTTCTCACGACCAAAAAAGAGGAAAGGAGACAGCTTAAATGGAAAGATGGTGCTGTTCTTGCTGTCACAGGACAGCCATCGAAGCCCTCTGTAGAAACGAGCACAATGTTCAAGATGCCGCTGCTACCATGGAGTTTTGTCCTTGGGGAGTAAGGACTCAGTCTATACTCCAGTAAAGTGCCCAGACATGGCTGAATACTTTTAATGACTACAGTTGCCAAATTAACAAATTGAACAACTTCACAGCCAAACCCTAAACATTGCTTGACTTCCACACAAAATACACAGCTAACCAATTACACCAGGCTTGCAATAACTATGTGTTCAAAACCCCCCTTGGTAATCATTAATAAGAAGAGGCCACCATGTAAGAAGAGTCCGAGAGACTTCCAACACGAGGCATGAATTTGGTATGACTTTAAAACCCAAGTACTTATTCATGACCAGCCGCTCCAAAGGCAAGTCACCAACCCCAGCAACATTGGAGGGTTTCAGTTTCAACTCTGGGGGCAAAAACCTGTTCACAACTGGTAAGTCCTTAAACCAACTTTAGGAAATAAACCACAGGCACAGCGGGTGCGGTAAAAACCTGCTCTTCAAAATGCCGGTGGAAGAAAGCACGTTTATAATTAGTTAGAGATAATTTGCGGCATTAATACAAGCACATCGGGGACTTGGGCAGGGGTGCAGGTTTCCAAACGTGTGGGCCAAGACGCCGTCTCCTCTCCCCCCGAGAGCAGCATGTGCACAAACGAGTACACACACCCACACCAACTTCCCCAGTCACACTCTTGATTTAGCAGGTCTCTCTGGAAGTTCCCGGTTACCTTCAGGTCTTGTTTGGATATGTCCGTGTGTGACACAGCCCGGATCCTGCCCGATTTCCAGGGCCATTCCGAGATGAGGTTGGCGTCCCACGTCCTGTCCTCCTCCTCCGACAGGCAGAGAAACCTCTTCCCTACGAGCAGCGACCAGCTCCCCTCGAGCCTCAGCACCATTTTAACTCATCGGGAGGCCTTCAGCGAGGAAAGCGACGGAAGGAGGAGAGAAACACACAGGGGAGGGGGGTGAGCGCTTCCTCCTTCCTCTCCCGGCCGCCCTCCCTGCTTCTCCAAGCGTCTCCAGCCGGACCCCCGGACACCCACAGGTCGTCCCCCCGCCCACGGTCCTGTTAATCACTACACGGCGGGGGTGGGTGGAAGAAAACACCAGAAGGTATTTCCAGAATGGCTGCAGCGCAGCTCCCGGCCATTCCCACCCCTGCCGCCTCTTTGTTTCCTCCTCTGAGGAGCCAGAGCGCCGGGCGGCAGCCGAAGGGAGGGAGCAGGCGACCAGGCCAAGCTCTTTCCGCCTCACCAACAACCCGGCCTGCCCACCCGGGCAGATCTCCAGCCCTGCCGCTGCCCTCACCTGCTCCCCCCCGGCCCCGCTGCCGGCGCACCCCGCAGTCACACCGGGCACGGGTCCCACTCCGCTCCACCCCCCCCGCCCCGACCGCCGCCGCGGCCAAGCGACACTGTCGGCGCCGCGCCGCGCTCACGCCCCCTCACCCGTGCGCGCGCCCCCGTCCCGCACCCCTATTGGCTGCGCCGCGCCAGCTGGGCGGGGCCTGCAAGGAGTCTCCCGCCGCGATTGGCCCGGGGGGCGGGGCCCGCGCGCCCGGCCACACCCCCGAAACCGTTGCTCAGCAGATCGCGAATAAAAAAATAAAAACGATATATCCTTCCGCTTGAGCTCCCAGGGAAGGAGTCCCTCGGGGCTAGCCCGCGGAGCGCCGGCAGCCGAGCCCCAAGGGAGGCACGAACGCGCTCTGGGCCGCACCGCCTCTCTAGGTCCGTGTTCCCGCCTCGAGAGCGCCGAGCCTCAAGCTATAGGAACTGCCTTTCGAGGCGGCGGAGGGATCGAAGCGAGGCCAGAGTGTGTGATACGGCCCCTTATACGTGCGGCTCGCGGCGTACTCAGATATAGCACAGGGGGCGGTGGCACCTGCGGGGTGGTTCCGCGCATGCGCACGGGGCGGGACCAGCACCTGCGGGAGGCCCACAGGCCGCCATCTTGTCATGCTGAGGGGAATGGGGGTAGGCGGGTGCTGCAGGGCAGGGGCCAGGGCACAGGATGAAATATCACAAAATAACAATGTGCCCGAGGTTCCTGGGGAGGATGGTGGGCTGTGGAGACGCTCCAGTTGCGGCTGATGGAGGTTATGTAGTCGCATCTAAAAGCAAATGGCTTCCAGCAACTCACGCCTTCAACATGGGACCTGTTGTGTTCTTACAAATAACAAGGCAAGGTGGCGGAATCATAACTGGTTTGGGTTTGAAAGGTTCTAGTGCATCACGGCCCTCACAGGGAAGAATTTCTTCCTTACATCTAGTCTAAACCTATTGCCTTTCAGTTTAAAACCATTCCCAATGAGAGCCAAGGAGCTAAACAGAGAATATGACATGATCTGGGTGATGGTGTTCAGCAGCGACCTAAAAAGGCACATGTACTCCTCTACCATAAGACTCTCCCACCAGAGCATGTGGGAGAAAAAGACCAAAAGTGCAGAAAGTACTCAAGGCAAAGAAGCTGTTGACTCATCCAGTTTACTAAAAACTCACAATGCTCAGCTTGTGCTTTCTCCAGGGTCCCTTCCATCACCAGAGGTGTCTGAGCTTCAGAAAACCCCCATCAGAGAGCAGTGGGATATTCCTGCCATGTTGTGGTGTCATCCTCCATTTTCTCCAAGAATCCATTTCCACACTTACATTAAATGTATTTTAAAAGCCTTTCCCACCAATTTGCCTCCACTGATTATTTGCCTGTTACATTTAAACGAACACATTCATGTATGAAATTCCTCACATGCCATGATGAGGAAATTGTTGTCTACTCCATGGAAATCATACAGTCCAGTTCCTTTGACAACCATAGGGAGTCTCCAATGATTTCTATCAATGAGATGAACTTAGTAATTGCTACAATTTTCAGCAAGAAGAAACAAAAGATATAAAAGTGAATAATAAATGATAGATCAGCAGCTATGTGCAGTCCGAAGACCCGCTCCTTAGCTGGCACTGAAAGAAAAAACAGGTATGTTTGCTTCTCAGATTTAAATATTTACTATATAAACCAGACCTGCAACATGGATTTTGTGATATCATATAAAGCAAGCTCGATGTGAAACGACCAAATTATTTCTTTCATCATAGACTTTAGGCTCGTGTAGCAGCAGCTGTACAACTGACACATTACACCATGTAGGTGTTGCATAACCTCATTATTTAAAGCCCTTAGATTTTCTGCAGAAAGAACACTTTGCCTCAAAGAGTAGATGATTAATATGTGCAGGAAGAGGGATGTCAGGCTGTAATGAAGCAATATTAGTCAATGTAATAGATCAAGCTGTTGGTAGCACTCCAGTTGCCTGATAGTATTTTTTTTCCCCATTAGCATCAGAATAAAGGAAGGCTTTAAGGAGAGATTTGAACGACAACAACATGAGTTTAGTGAATGAGCAGCTCCCACAAGCAAAGAGTGGCATGGAGGTTGGTCAAAGATGTTTTAAAATTTAATATTTTGGGTAGGTCCTGCCCTAGAAGGGTGAGAGTACAGGGTGACATAGTCCATGAATGTCCTCGAAAATGAACTTACATGGGAAAGGATTCTAAAAGATGATGTGATCAAAAAGCAGCATTCTGAATGGACATAAAATAAAATGAATTGGCAGAGACCAGATGAGAAGAGGGGGAAGCAGACAGAGCACAAGTTGACAGAAGCCTGGACAAAATTCAATCATCCAGGGTACAAACAAGCTTTCAAAGTCCTGAAAGAGTGGAGGTATTCAAACCCTAGGGGCTAAGCAGAAGCCATGTAACTGAAGACTTTTTGCTTTTGAAACAGAGAAGGTAATTAGTTCCTTGCTTCCCTTCCCTAGGATTCTTCATTTCTTGAAATTAAATAAGGACCAAATATCTTTCTTAAATTATCTATCTTATTTAAAATTTATAAATTAAAGGTAACCAGTAAAGTCTTGGGTCAAAAAGTGAAATACATAAAATTTAAAATTATGACTCTAAGCATCTCTGAATTTTCTGCATCATTTAAGAACTTGTTTCTCAGTATTACAACCATAGAATACAGGAGAAAATATGTTGTTTTTCTTATCTTGTTATTTTATCACCACTCACAACAGTCTCCACAAAACCTAATGTCTGTTAGGAATACTTTATGTGTATATGCCCACCTTCAGTGTGTCAAGAGACATCAAAATGTTCATAAATAAGTTTCAGGCTAAGCCTATGATAATGGCACAGGTGCAGCTGTCTCACTCTGCATTATTTACCTCTGAAAAAAACAATGTCTGTTGAAGTACCTGCAAAACAAAGCAGTGCAGTAAACAGGCAGAACTGATTAAACCTCACAACAACAGGTTTCAGCCTGTTCTTCTGCCTGCAAGAAGTCTTGAGTATAATTTTTTCCAGCTGGCCCTACCTACTGGGTTGAACTGGTAATAGGTAAGCCTTTAGCTCCTACATGAGAAAGGAGTAATCTCTACAAACAGGAGCTCTTTAAACAGTAACTTCAGAACACACTTGAATAAATTCTTCCTTTCAGCCACCATTAAGTAACAGAAAATTTCTCTTGTGCAGGGTAACACTGGGGGAAAAGCAGAAGAGGCTTTGAGGTTTGAATTTAATTATTTGAATTTAACAGTTCAGTTGAAATTGGAATTTAGCAGTAAAACTCAATAGCCAATTTTATGCCTAAACAATTGCACATTCAGGCATTTACGCCTACCTCTCTGCATATAAAATCTGGATGTTCTATTCAAATATTTGTGCTTGAAAATTGGCCTCCCACTACCTAGAAGTATTTGATATCACAGGCACTTTACAAGAAAGGGACGTTTCAGTCAGAGAAGGGGCTGTAGGTAACATTAACTGTCCTGTGTTAGCCAAAGATGTTTTCCATATGAGGGAACAGATTGTCTTTCAGGGCTCTCCTGCATTTCCAGATTAAAACTTGCAGGTGTGTGTGCAGCTACAGCAAGCAATGATCAGTGCAGGACGTTATGGACCTGGTTTTTACTCTACTGGGGCAACATTTAAGGGTTTCCATTCTCAATCAAAGGCCCTCTGAACAGGGGGCTGTAGAAGCACAGAAGAGGAACATGGAGTCCTTTATATTTTAGTGATTAATGATGGAGGTGTAAGGACATGTAATTAAAGTTGGAAGTGCTTATGGTCAGGCTGTGAAACCACCAGCTGTGCTGACAGCATGGTGCCAATAGCACCGGGGCTGTGGCTTTGATCCCTGTACCAGACATTCACTTAAGAGCTGCACTTGGTGATCCTTGTGGGTCCCTTCCAACCCAGAATATTCTGTGAACTGGAAGCAGAGCTTTGGGAGATAACCCATTAGCTCATTTCTCCAGTATGTCTTGAGATGTGGTGCTAAAGAATGAGTGAAAACTACCAGAGACTTGCTTATTCAGTAGCACCAAAGTGATGTAGTTAAATTACTCCTTAAGTAGCTGATGTAGATCAGTCACTGCTCGTATCCAACCTAGCTCTAGTTAGAACAGGAAAAGATAAAAGCCTGTAGGAGCTCCTTACTCAGGTACAGCCTCCTCACCTCAGCACACCTCACCTGGATCAGCTTTGTAAGAGTGGCAGGACTGGTTCCAGGTCCTTTTTTCAGTGATTATCTCTTTACATAAGTTAAAATGAAATAATTCATGTCTTACATTAGTTAATATTTTCTCACTGAAAATGTCTGAAGCTGAAAGAAGTACGTATTTTGCTACGAAATACATTTTCATTTTATGCAATTAAGTTTACTTGCTGAAGGAAAAACTCTTATGAGAAATGCTGACCTACTCTTTTCCACTCCCATACATATTCTGCATTGGGGAGTGTCTTTTGCTAGTGATGAGTTAGTAGGACTTCAATTTTTTATCCCAACTGTGGAAACAGGAAATCATGAGAGGACTCTTAGGATGATAAATCAGGATCAATTATTAAATTTTAATTGACTATTAATTTAACATTTAATTATTCAATTGTGTCTTGAGTATTATCTGGGGATTGGAATTAGATATTAAATTTTGCACATTAATTCTAAATTTAAATTAGTATTTATAGGTAGAGTAATGCAATAACCTTTACAAAGTAACCATGAACAAACATTAGACATAAAGTGTGGTGAGTAATTCCGTGCTGCTTTTGTTTTCTTCCTTCGCTGCTTCAGAGGAAGAAGGCCTGTTGTGGAAGAAAAAAGCCCTTTCCCCTCAGGTGTTAATACATTATCAGTTAATAATTCAAAGGGTTTGGGGTATCATTCTTTAATAAAAGAATGCAAATCAATATTATCTTGATGGATACATTTGAACCACATCGTAGAAACCATCACCACAGCAAGAATGTCTTGGTGATGTACAAAAGGAGACATTGAAAGGTGGGTAAAGAGATACACTGAACTTAAAGCAACATTGTTTAATGATCTGAGGAAAGTTGTTCTTTGTTAATTAGCCTGACCCCCAGAAGCCTCACACCGAAACTGCAAACAGAACATGTTACTCTTATTTTGGTCCTTGATAATGTCCAGGCTCTTCCATCATTGAAACAACATAACCTGACTTTGGCAGAGTTAGACTTCACACCACTCTCTGCCAGTGCCAGAGAGATTCTTACAGCTTATTTCAAATCCCTTCTGCTCTTTCTTTTAAACAGATCTGTTTTGTGATAGACTGTCTTCCCTTGGGAGGAAACTTACCCTTTTCTCTTGTGGACCTGAGATTTCAGCAGCTCAGGCTGCTGGGCATGTGCAGGTGTCAGGTCAGTGAGTCCTAGGCTGGGGATGGAAATTGTTCTAATTTTGAACTACCCTGCTATGTACTTTTCTAAGAACATTTGGACTAAATTCACACTGCTGCTTTTGATTATTCAAATCCACATCTTGGAAGTTCTCTTTCAGCCTCTGTAATTTAATGCAGTTTTTGACAAAATAGTGAACATTTGAGAAATAGTGATCCTTGAGTTATGAGTATGTGAAATTTGGACAAGAACTTTGACTGTTCTTGAATGTGCATTCACTTAAAAAGAGGCTCAGCCTTTTGACTGGAGCAAGGACACACTGGAGAGTGATCTCAGTGGGTGGTTGTATGTGCATGAATCTTATTGATGGACTGCAAATCCTTCCACCCCCTGCAGAGAACACCAGCTCTCTTGGCTCTAATTCTTCTGTCCTGTCACTTACAGACTCGCCCTTGAACTGAAGTAATGGATATATTGTGTGGTTTGTTTACCTGCTACTGCACTAACTGATTCCAGTGGAAAAAATGCAATAACTTTTCACATCAAGGGTCAAGTGAGAAATAATTCCTTTTTTTTTTTTTTAATTCTCTATATTGTGCTGATATAATGTTAATGAAGCTAAAGTAATGTATCACTGACACACACACACACAAAAAATATTAAGATACCAGATATTGGAGAATATAGAACTGGGAATATTTAAAAGTTGTATATTGTTAAATGTGACCTAGTTGGTACAGCACAGAACTGGGAGCCAGAGCTGAAATCTAACAGTAAGTGTGTCAAAAGGCAAATCATTTAATTCACCTCATTTCTCTGTAAGATGGGGATAACAATAATCATTCTTATGATTGGCCTTGTGTTGTGCACCTGAAAGATAAGTATTATAGCTACTAATTAAATATTATTTTGGTCTTCAAATTTACTTTCCCTGTTACACTTTAATAAGTGTTTTTGCTCCCTTAATGCCAGAGAGGAAAAGAAGCATGATTGTGAAGCAGCTGCTAAGAATTTCTCCCAGAAGATATTTATTATTAAATTGGGATTGAGTCATCTGTTTTAGATAGAGGGGCAAGAAATCAGGAAATAATATGTAAGAGTTGAAATTTTGAGTAAAAAATATTCAAAGTACAATCATAGCAGATGACACCCCAGTTCTATCAAACTGGCTCCCACCCCTCCAGTACCCTCCATCCAGAAACTGGAAACAGGCATTGTAAATTCTCTTTAGCTTAGAGCAAATGGAACAGTATTGCTTAAAAACAGTTCTAGCTGTAGGTTACAGATTGTTCCCGTTGTTCTCTCAGTGTCAGCTCTCCTGCCATGTGCAGAGGTCTCTGCAACTCCCCCCAGCCTGGGAGAAGGGGGCACTGGGCAGTCCTGGGGCCCCTGGGGTTGGTAAAGCCTGCAGTGCAGCTGGGCATGGGTACTGGCACTGATAATTCTGTCACTCACTGTATTTGTCATTGTAAACCACTGAGTGATTTTCCACTCCTCTCTGTAAAGTTCTCTATGTCAACTACATGTCAGTGAAACTTTAGTGTCTTTTCCCTGGTCTCTCTCCACAGCTGTCAGAGACCAATGGCTGCTCTCCAAACCCTAGGCTTTGATGGTAGAGGCTTGTGCCTAAAATTAAAACAGTGGTTCTAAAGCAGATTCCTAACTCCAGTGAAACTAGGAATTTCATCCACTGATTTAAGAGATCATATGTCAGCCTTGTCTTCTTGTAAGAGGAAGATTGCAATCTGTCCTGTCTCTCATCTCTTCTGAAAAGCATTAGAAGGTAAATTTGAACTTTTCCTGTTTCCCAATATTTACTGCCCTAAATAGCATAATTGCACTTTTCTCAAAAATGGAAATGACATTTTCCAGTTTCCTGTGCAGAGGAACTTCTGCTGTGGCATAGATTTCTATTGCTGCTTTTTACTTTTATTTCCTATGCACAGTTTATCACATAATAAAATTTACAGCTGCAATTTACTAATGAGGATATAAGAAACAGCCAAGTTACTCCAGGCTGTCTCTGTTGTCCAACAAACTTGATCACATAAACAATGAGGAGTAGCTTAAAAGCTGTATGTTTACAGGTTGGGATAACTGGAGATGGATTTGTTTTAAAAGCCAGTAGGGAAGTATTCAAGGTGATTGAAATAATTGAAAATGGTTTTATAAAGGAGTATTGGAACACAATTAGCAGATCATTGGAGGACTGAATTTTAGCAGGCATGGTTGTATGTCAGGTGTTGGGTTCCCTGACTCACTCCATGAGATGATCAGCATTGTGCCTCTGGTTGCAGCAGAGGTTGGATGTATCTCAGTGTATAACATGTAGGTCACAATCTGCCAGCACAGGAAATATGCATTTACTGAACTTCATCCACCAGCAGGCATCTCATTGTCTAAGCCTGCTCTGCAGGGAGCGAAGAGAAGCATCTCCAGAAGGAGATTCATACTAAAATAGCTGTCTAGAATAACTGGGACAAATTATCCCTCAGAGGTGTCTGATCTTCCTCATTTGCTGTAGAGTTCTCTAATTATTGGCTTATGTTCTACCCTTTCTGCTGGACTAAATGCTGAACTAGATACAACCATGGAGTGGGGTGGTGTCTGTGCTACTCTGGTTTATACATTGGTGCCCAAATTAGGCAGGCATTGAAGTTCTGGGGTTTTTCCCTTTGTCTGAAGCTACTGCAATGAGTGCTGGTATGGGGCCCTAATAAGCTAATGAGGAGTACAGTGTATGCTCAGCTCTCACAGGTTTCCTGTGGTACAGGTGACTGTATGGTCATTAAAAGGATAATGTCTATAGACAGGAGTCACAGGGATTGGTTGTGGGTGCAAAGGATCTTTTAAAGAGGGAGAAAAATGAAAGCTTTATTCTTCAAGTTCATTATTTTATCAGACTCTTTTAAACATGTGTATTGTTTATACACAAAGACTGCAAAATAATCATTACTACAACCTATAAGAGATACATATAAAAGTTACAGATGGTTCAGAATGTTTACATTTGACTGTTCCATAGCAGTGTGTTAGACACACTGCTGTGCAAAGGAAAGTACTGTAGGTGTTTTTGCTGCTCAAATGTATTTGTGTAAATTCTTACAAAGTCAGCAAAAACATGAGTAGTGAAAATGGAGCTTTAACTGGCCAAGGAAATGTTGCTTTATGGGCAGCCTGTTAGCATGGGAGAACAGGATGTGCTGTGATTGTTAGGATTTTATGAGCAGGTTGTACCAACCTATGGCTCAAGGAGTGCTGTGTTAAAGCATGTCTGGGAATTGTGCTACTGGTTCCTTGTGTGGAACTGGTGTTATTACTTATCCTCTTTGCACTTACTTTTTCACCTCTGGGATTAACAAATATTTACCCACATTTGAAAGGTACCTTCTGTTCTTCAGAAAAGTGCTGAATAAATACAGGGTAGTATTACCCTCATCAGCAGGTAATCCTGTTAATCTAACATACACTCTCTGTCCATGCTGAATATGTTCCATGCTACTTGATCATTGTAGTTAGATTAACAAAGGATATTACAGGGATTAACTCTTAGTAGTGGCTGCAGCTGCCCACCATGTGTGTTTACTGTAGCCCAAAGCCAAGGTTTGAAATCCTCTTGCCTAGAGCAAATAGAAGGAATGCACTTGATTTTTGCAGAGCCAATTTTCCACCCAAAAGAACAATGTCTTGACCTAAGAGGTTTTTACACAACCTGTTACACAGTGCTCTGACAGCTGCTGTGCTGCTGGCACCAGGGGAGACAGCTTCACATCTCTGCCCACCACACCAGCTTTGCAGAGTTGTTGTAAGGCTAAAACTGTCTCGTTTTTTACCACACTGTAACTGCTACAGGTCACAAATTCATGTCTAGACTACTTTATAAGATACTATTGGAGATGAGGTCCTCCCCAGTGTAATGCAGGCTCAAAGTTGGCTCTGCTTTGAGCTCAGAGTTGGACACAATGATCTCCACAGGCTACTTGTAACTCAGTTGTACAAGGTCAGGTGTGGCCTCAGCAGCATGGAGGTTGGCATGAGTAGAAAATCATCCCTGGGGCTCTTGAGGACATTCCTGTGTAGCAGCCTCAGAGTAAACTCTGTGTTGCTACAGCAACACCTTTATCAGCAGCACCCTGACTGGTGTCAGGGGAGTTCTGGGAGGACCCTGTGATGTGCTGGCACACTTTCCATGGGATACAGATACACCTTCACTGCTGTTGGCAGTGCTGGTCACTGGCTGTGTTTTGTCCATTTCAGTTCAGTGGCACTTGGAGAATCTCTGGGCTCTTAGAGGTCTGGAAACTATTTTCATCAGAGGTCAGCTGGGCTTGTGTCTGAGAGAGAAGGGAGCACAGAAAACACTGCATCACCTGCATGCACTGCAATTATCAGTTTCTTACTGGAGTATGGAGGGAGAACATGTTTTTGCAAATGCTTCATTTAGCAGCTTTAGAGGTTGGAACTTGCAGTTTTCTGGATGGAGACTGATATGGAAAATGGGGGTTGAGCACAAATGCTATTTTAAAATTGTGATGGCAATGATGATGATGTTTTTTAAGCAATTTTCTGTTGTCTTTTTTCTCTTCATTAGGGTACATTGTGGTATTGAAGTATAGACTGCTAGGAGTCCAAATTTCCATTTTCAGCTGTAGCCTTTTCAAATCTCATGCTAAGCAGATATACTGGATCACTGTTTGTGGGGAAAAGCTACCACTGCTTTCCTCAGTCAGGCATGCATGGTTCAAAAATGCATTAGAATACTTTCAGTAGCCATATGAAGTGTTGGGAGCTCTTTATATGCAATGCCCACAGCACTCACTTTGACCTTTGTGAACTATAGTAGTGAGCAGGTACCAAGCCAAGGAGCCATTATCTGGTCTCATTAAGAATGACATTAAAGTGAGATATTGTAAGGTTTTAGAAGGGAGTAAAGTTTATAGGGATGGAGAGCCTCTAAAAATGGCCTGTAGAAGGTAACTTGAAAACTCTTATCACAATGGATGTTGTAATTGTTTGGTTTGGATCCTGGGTTTTTTGTGTTTCAGTTTTAGAACATAGCCTTTTTTGTCCCTGGGAAGATGATTAATTCTTGTTCCTACTGCTACAGAATGAGAGGGAGAGAAGCAGGATGATGCTGCAAGTTTTTCATATATCCTGACTGCAGAGGAAAAATTTAGTTATATAACTTGTCCATAAAAAGAGGCCTCTTTTCCCTATCATCTTTTTTACTTTTTCCAGAATGGAATAAATCTGAAAGTAGCTTAGTGTGGTGGAATTTCATGTTCATGAATATACAGTATATGACAGTTGGTGTCTTTAATATGCTCCATGCTTTGACACTCAGCATTTCTCTTTGCATTTTTAACTGAGGGCAAAAGAGTTATAAGGCAGTGAGTGGTTTCCATGCCTTGAGAGGAACAGAACAGGACACACATGGGAGATGCAGGTGTGTTCTGGATGGGAGGAAGAGGAAAATCCCAGCAGAAGTCTGAGAAAACCCCTGGAGAAATGAGTGCACTCACAGCGAGGTTGCTGCTCTACCTCTGAGCAGCTCCTATGGGAAGGCATCTCTGCCAGCTGTGCCAGGGCAGCTCATTTCCATCTGCCTCCCTCAGGGCTCTACATGGAATTGAAACCATGTCCTGGTTTGTGCTGGGATTTAAACTGATCCAGAAGGTCAATAGCAGCCTTTTATTAAAACTTACCATTCAGTAGTGTTTATACAGTTATTAAAACAAGTTTTTATACTGTCATATTACCCTAGTAATTGCTTGGGTCATTTCATCTATGTGCAGGATGCTGCTAAACAGAGCAGTGCCCATGATACCAAATTAGTTGGTTAAAGGTAATTGTGCAAGGGATGGTGAAGAAACCCACTTTGCTTTCCTCTCTTATTGTCTTCAATTCTTTTATTATGTCAGTCTGTGAAGACAGTCTCCAGAAACTGCTGAGACCAGTGTGCAGCATTCTCCTGACATAATTAGGGCTATGGATAGCCTCCTGCACATTCCTGCTCTGCTTCATTGAAGGAAACTCCTCTTCTGCTCCTCAGAGAGGCCCCTTTCATTATTTACAGCTTCTTGTTATTGTTTGCATTCCTGTTTGCATGGCATGGTGCCTCAGTGGAACCTCAAGGCCGTGACTGACCATATTTCTCTCAACATCTCTCTTGAGCAAACGTCATGTTCACACTGGCATTAATTGCCTGCCTCCTCTCTCTCTGTGTCTGCTTTAAGGTCAAGAACATGGTCAAGTCATCCTTTGGTTCATTCACTGTTGTTACCATCATTCAACACTACACAGTAATAAAATTCAGAGGAGTCCATCCTTCCAGAGCAAGAATGTAAGCACTGATCCACTGGATCAAACCAAAGCTCTGTACATCTCAGTATCTCCTTCCTGGAGGAAGCTGATGATAAGGGCCCAGAGGGACACACACAAGCAAATTTAAAGAGAAACCTTCCCTAGTCTTGACTCAGTGTGCATCATTCACAAAAGCTTGCCATGGCCATTAAAAGTCCTGTTCTAAAGCTAAGATAGGCTTGGTCTTTCTACTGGTTTTGACAGTATGCCTGATTATTCAAAGTCACTATTGAAGGCTTTTTGGGTCAGTTTGTGTTGTTGTTGTTTTGGTTTGGAGTGGAGTTTTTTGCTTATATGTAGGGAGGGGTTTATTGAACTGTTTCCATTCTTTTTACATTTCAGTTGTAGACTGTCCATAGCAGGGGGTTTAGGATGTAAACAGTGACAGGCCAGTGGAAAGATGGTAGCAGCCACAAGGAGCAAGGAATCTAACCTGTGTGTCAGAATTACTGTAATAACGGTGGTAATTTATTAACTTCTTTATTGACTTTTAAGATTGAAAAAGTAATTTCCAGTCTAAAATGCAGTCCTTCTTTCATCAATGCTGTGAATCAAGCATTTTCTTTGTTCCTTATGTGTCCCTTCTATCTCAGGATATTCTATGATTCTAGGATTCTGAAGCAGTAAAATGGAAAACATGCTGAACTAGGATAATTTCTTATGGAACTGCAGATACCTCTGAACCACTAATGAATTAATCTAAAACACATGGGTTTATTCCAAGGCAGAGGCATCTTGTATCATGTAAGTTACAGAGGAGGATATGGAAAACAAAGAACAGACTTCTCAGAAAACACTTCCGATGCACAACCTGAGGTGTTCAGAGCTTAATATCTGAAATACTGAGTACCAGTGGCTGAGCTCTGTGCTGCAGGTTTTGTATATGGATAATTGGGGCTGAGCCCTCCCATTTTGGTTACCTAAAGCCAAATAATACATTCAGACATGCTGGTCTCCATGTTTTCCCCAAGCTCTGGTAGTGAGTCACTGAAATTAAGAGTGTTTCTCAGAAATCACAATTCCCAGTGTGAATGCCAAACCACACCACTTTGAGACAAAATAGGCATTTCTTAATCTCTCTTTGCTCATGACCACAGCTCTGAAGCAGTTACTATAATAATAAAGATGGAAATAGCAGCAGAAAATGCTGAATGTTTCCCCATGTTTTAACAATTCTCCCTATAGGTAGGATTAACCTTTTCCTGTCTACTCTGTATTTGTTAGTGAAGCTGTCATTTCAGAAATGGGCATTTTTCATTCCTGTGTTCAGGAGCAGCATTCTTGGATTTTCACTCTAATTGTCCCTGTTAGCCCATTAAACTTTCATTTATTTGTTTCTTTTGTTTTGCTTCCCAAGTAGAAGTCAGGAGACAACTGCAAGGAATCACCCGTTCTATTCCAGTGGGTGAAACACCAAACATTTCTCTTTCAAGAGGCTGAGTATATTTATCTATATATGTGTGTGTGTGCATTCCTTGATGGGATGCAGACTATTTATTCCTGATCAAACTATCTTCTCCTGATACTTTTTAGGTGCTGTAACAACACTGCATGATATATGTGTGCACTATGGCTATGTGTAGTTTATTTCTTTTTATGTTCATTTTTGGTTTTGCCACATGAACTTCGTCACCCATAAAGTATAACTGTCTGATATTTTTCTCTGTTCCTGGGTACATTTCTTGGCTGTGTTGTTTGCACTTCAGCTGTTGTTAAATGCCTGTGGTGTGGGTTGGATCCATTGGAGGATGTGAGAGTTGTCTGCACTTGCTACTTGCTGACCTTTTGTGGATTTGGTAACAGAGCACCCTGTGCATGTATGTCAGTGACGCTTTTGTTCTAAGAAGCCCTGGCCTGGCAGTTGTTGTTCAGCTGTGAGGCAGAGATCCCCTTTCCCTGGCACAGAGGAATGAGTCTGATTATAGTAGAGCCATTGGGGAGTCTGACTTTTCCATGGCTGTGAACTTCTCAGGAAAAGTAGTTGCTAAGAGAAGACTACATAGTATTTAGGGCAAGGGTGGTGGCTCTGCCTTCAGTAACAAAGCTGATTTATTTTATAATTTTGGGAACAGAAATCAGACCATCTAATGATGCAATCTGTGTAGTATTTTCACTGCCAAGCCTTCTACTGCTAAAGCAGTTCCAAAATGTTCCATGAGCATTGGATGGTATTTCTGCTGACCTGGCTGTATAAATGTATTCATATCTGTTCCTACAATTACTCTTCTTTTGTCTCTCTGTTTTTTGGGAGTCTTTTTGTTTGTTCAGTTCAGTTTGGTTTTTTATAGACTGGATGAGGTGGTTTAATAGCAAAGGGAAGTTTTCTTCAAAGCAAAGCCTCTTTCCAGGATGCTTGGGATGTCACATGCAGAGCTCATAGGCACAGAGCTGTGTGACTTGTCCTAAGACAGCCCAAGAGGAGTAGGTAGGGGGCATTTTCACCCTTCCACTGGTGATTCAGTGGAGCTGAATTTCTCTCCTTTGCCCTCTGTTTACCAAACAGCTGCTTCAGTAAAGCTCCCTGCACTCACAGTCAGGCTCCTTAGGTTTGCCATCACCCAACTACCTTGTTAGCTATCTGTGTACATTTGAGACTTAAGATCAGTCATCAGGTGGTGATTGTGCCAGTTGTGTACAAAGCACCAGCACAAGAAGGGTCCATGCCCTGCTTACCCCTGTTCTGACAATCTCTGGATTGCTGCCAGCCAGAAAAATAATCCTCAAACCTTTTTGAGGTTTGCTGCCCAGAAAAGAGCAGTGGGGTCAGCAGCAATGGCAACTGGCAGGAGTTGCAGTGAACGTGGTGAGCTGGAAGAGGCTGGAAGGAGGCAAGAGTTGATCAGTAGTTGACTCATGTTAGCATGAGTTAACTATTAAGAGTCAACAAATATTAATCACAAGCCTAAGAAGGGAGATGCGCTTTAGCCTTGTCAAGATTAGAGAAACAGAATGCACCTTGCCAAGATAAGAGAAACAAAACCTATTGTCAGCAGAAAACGCTGAACCAGCCAGCCAACGACCGCACATGCTTTAGAAAGAAAGGTGAAAAGGGCACAGTGAGGAAGAGTGCCGGCCTTCATCGGAACGGCCCCCCGAGGAAGACTCGGAGCCTTCCTCAGTGCGACCACCAGAGTACACTGCGCTTGCTGTGCGCCACGTATGCTAATGATATTAATGATTTCCGAGAAGTAATTTGTATAACCACTTCTATCCCAAGGAATGTAATGAATATGCATGAAATTTAACCATAAAGTGTGCTGTGTAAAAGTGCTGGATGTACGTGTTAGGAGGAGCTATCCCTCACGTACCCGGCACCAAATAAAGGAAATACCCACTGCCCCGGGTCAGTCTCTGAGGTGACTCTTAGCTCAACGTACGAGCGAATCAAGAGGACATGAGGCTGAGTTATGATTTGAGCACTAAAACATTTTGCTGCAGCTTTGGGTGTTGTCCTCTGTATTATCTGTCTTTATGATCTAATATCTTCTCTTGTTGGTCCAGAAAATATGCAGCAAGTACTAAGTGACAAGTTTTGTGTACTGTGATAACAAATATTCTTGCAGAGAGATCTGTGCCTTGTACTTGGTAATATCCCATCATTAACTGTAACAATGTTGTGGATTGTCTGCCAACATGCAGTCTAAAAGCTCACACTAAATAATCCTGACACAGGAAAAATCTCGGATAACAGATTTCCAAGTACTTATTTGGCTACGATATACAAGCAAGACAGCCACAGGATGAGTCACTGCTTTAAGAATTTGGGCTGGATGGCCTAATGGCTTCTTTCGGAGAGAAGACAGCTCTCGCTTAGAGCAAACATGCCTGGAGAAGACGGCTAATTTACACTTACTGCAGCTCACCACCCAGCCCTGCCTTTATGGTGTCTGTACGGCAGTCAATGCTGGCTGGAGCAATGCTGCTACTATCGACCCTTACAGTCCCTGAGGAAACAGTGTGTGGTGGCCCCACACCTGCAGCTGTGGCTCCCAGCCCGTCTGTAACCCAAAATTCCGGCGCTGGGAGCGGGAGCGCTGCTGTAGCGCAGCGGAGGTGACGGCGCGGTGCCGGTCACAGCGCGGGGTGGAAGTTCCCCCTGCTGGAGGAACAGACCCACTACGGCCAGCGGAGCAGCGCGGCCGTGCGCACCTTCCCTGAAATTCATTTTCTAGAGGTGCTGGACTTTGATTACGTGTCTGTCTGTGCCTGCGGCTTTACCTGAAGGTTGTGGGTTGTTGTTCTGTCTGTCCCCTAGACGTATTGGTTTTCTGGAGGCCAGATCCAGAGAGCTAACTTAAGAAAAGGTGATGCTATTATGGAGGACTTTTGAGCTCAGCAGAAGAAAGGTGAAGTGTAAGTTCAGGCTGGATGGGGATCTGAGCAACCTGGTCTAGTGGGAGGTGTTCCTACCCATGGCAGGGAGCTGGAACGAGATGACCTTTAAGTTCTCTTTCAACCAAACCATTTTATGATATGGGCTGGGTGCTGTGGACAGGGCTGTGAGGATGTCTGTGGTAACCTGGGACTAGAGAAGTCTGTGATCAGCTCCTAGAACTGCTGCCTGTGGTTTGAAACGTTCAGTCTCTCCTTGCGAGAGTTCTTCCCAGGTTACTCACAATACATGAGAGATTTTCAGCATCTTTCATCTAAGCTATCTCAGAACGATGGGGACACTTTGTTGCAGATGCCCAGTCTCCAGAAAGAACAGTGTGTGTGGCATGGAGGTGAGGATCCTGCAGTGCACCCAGGGCCAGGGGTGTCTGGAGCCCTGGACCTGATGCCAGAAACAGGCCAGCTGCTCCACAGACCAACCTCCAAGTAAAGCTTGGGGCTGCTCTGGTGGCAAGCTTGAGATCTCAGGACTACTGCAAAACAAAATCTCATCGTGAATTGCCATGGCCATGTGTGCTTCCAGTAGAAAGGAAAAACCAAAGCAGGGGAGATGATTTCATGCAATCTAACTACATTTGGCATGTGTCAGTGAAAGAAAAGAGAAGAACTCAAAGGAAACTTAAAGAGAACAACCTGCAGGTCAAGTCAACATATGTTGTTTTGTGTGTGGGCAGCTGTTCCTCATGGAAATTGGACTTGACAGACGTGAGACCCCCTACTGAAAACTGATGTCAAGGAGAGATTGCTGCTTGTCATCACTGATGACGATGATGGGAATTTACCTGGATCGTGTGGCCAATACCCTTGTCCGTTGTGCCTGGACATTTTGGGGGTATGGGGAAACGGGGAAATCCTTCTCTTTCTATGGATCGAAGACAGCCCTCTACCCCGATCCTTAGCTTTGCCTTTCCTTTGATGTGAACAATCCGTAGGGTTTTCTTCTTGTCCGGCTCGGCTGCTGTGGTCCAGAAGCGCCCGCGTACCTGCCCGGTGCCGCGGGTGTGGTAGGGACCCCTTCCGCACCTAAAAGCTCCGCGCACAGCCCGGGGTCTCCCGCTGGGGACTCCGTCGGGAACGGGGAGCGTGGGGGGCTCCTCCTCCTGCCGCGGGGGGCGGCTGTGCGGGCCCTGCCC
>JANPWX010018938.1:119718-189564 GCA_024734555.1 Trochalopteron elliotii
GATGCCATTTGGAAAATTCCTGGAGGAGGGGGATTACAGGCTTAAGGTGGGGCAGCAGCATGGATGATCTCCCTTCTGGAAATGTGACTGGGGAAGGCTAATATATGGCATCAGATGAATAATTTACCAGTTTTCTCTGTCATGTACATACAGATGCATCTCCTGCAGATTCGTGAGGACATCTGTTGTGCTCTTAAGTTATTTTAGAGCATCTGCGAGGGCCTGTCACTTTCTTTGTCTGAAAGAAACGTGCCATGATGTTGCACCATCAGCATGTTTCCAGAAAAGCATTTTCAAGGTCTCTTTTGCCATATGAGATGAAACATCAAAAGGAAAACACACCTTCTTCTTAGTTATGTCTCTGTATCAGTAAGACATTAAGTGCCAGCAGATATGAAGATTTTAGGGGGCTCTAGAGTTGAATTTAGCCCCTCGAGCTCTGTCATCTGGATTCAGCTGCAGCTAGAAGCCATTATTTGGCTTGCACTTCATTTGGGAAGGAGTGTTAAGTATTTAAAAGATTTAATTTGAACAGTATAACTGTGCAAATATTTCTGCCAGGAATGTGAGATGTAGCATGTATTGTCTAAGGCAGCTTTTCTTCTTTACTAGACTAATTTCTACTTTGAAAAACCCCACATCATTGTGTAACCCAGCTAATCCTCAAAAACAAAGAATGTCTACACAGAGATGGTAGTTAAACTTACTTGTCTCAACACATGCACATCTACACAGATGATTTCATCTAAGGCACATGGATTGGGTAAAAATCTGATAGGGGCAGGACCTGGAGCAGTTGACCAGTCAGGTAATTAGCTGAGCGCACAGACCTTCCTGTTCTCTTCAGTGTTATCTGAATAACATGTCACAGCATGGAATCAGCTGTGCATAGGCCAGTACCAGTTATTTGTTATGCTGCATTTTCAGTAGCAAATAATGAATATGCAGTGTAAGTATTAATTATTTAGCAGTCATAGTAATAAGTAAGAATTTTGCAAGGAAACCTAGGGCAAGCCAAGCTTGCTCACCACTTTCTTTCCACAGCTGAGTGTACATCCATCCTTTAAGAATATTTTGCACCGGGAAGTGCTGGTTTGTTATGATCCCAGTAAGAAATTTGGACTCTTTAGAGTATTGCTTAAAACACTGTTTGCTAGAGGTAGCATTGCAAAAAAACAAAGAGGAGAGTGTAAATTATCTTACATTCCATCAGATCCTGGAAACCCCGAGGTGTCTGACATGGAAGAGCCCTCCAGTGTGACACAGCATACCATGCAGGTCTGTCTGTGGAAGTCTTCTCTTGCACTTTGATCTTTTCAGCTCTCAGAGCATATTATTTTTATTTCTAAAGATGTTTCCATTCATCACTCCTACTGCCAGATGGAAAGGATGTTCACAAGCGACCTTGTTGCTACACTTAGATGAAGACAAAGATGGGCAGGTGGTTTAATGTCAGGTGATGAGCAAGTTGCTCCTGCATCCAAGAGGTGTGTGCATACCAGACAGCCAGGATACACCTGCAGCACAGCACAGTCCTGCACCCATTCAGAGTAACTGAGTTTGGTCCCTCATTCCTTGGTGTACAGTGATCTTCAGATTAGGATCATGGCAAAGATTTAATCTCTCTAATCCAGCTTCCCCATCTCATTATGAAACATTAGTTGATCCATCAGTACAGATAGCTGTGCTTTAAGTAGAATGGCCACCTGGTTGGGCTTTTTTTCCCTCTGCTTGTGTCCATGTAGTTGTTTTTTCATTAAATCTTATTAACTGATAAGGATTATGGAGAAAGTGGTGTGGTGTGGTTTAGTCACACTGTGAAAGTTGATTTGTGCTCTTATGACTTCTGCTGATCTCCACAGGGGTTGTGTCTGATATGACTCAGCTAACAGAAAGGGCATTAAAACAAAAGGCAAGCCTTTGCTTTGTCTCTTTGGTACTTTGCTGCTTCCACTGTCTCTGTTTTGGTTGTTACTGGTTCTGTCCTGGCCGTTTCTATTTCTAAAACATTGCTGAAGGAGAAGAACCTGTAAGCACTTCTCACCTCTTTCAGTAGGAAGCCAGGCAGCTTACTGCAAACCCTCTCTTACCTTGTTTCACCTTTAGTGTTTGGGCTTTGTGTCCAGAGTGCTGGCTGGTTCTGTTCTGCCCACAGAGCTGTGTGCTGGGAACCCTCAGAAGAGAAATGATACCTTCAGAGCAGCATCTCTGCCATAGATGTGTGGTAAAGCCAGAGATATTATGTTCAGAATGTGCCCTAGGTATTGTACAAATGCAAAACAAAAAGGCAGTCGTGTCCCTGGATATCTTTTCCTCTAAGAGCTCAATTCTCATTTTCCTGTGGTACTACTCCCAGGTAGTTTTTCACTCATCTCAGTGCAAACAAAATTGGGATATTTCTTTTCTCATGGCAGTGGATTATAGATGACTTTTCCACCAAGGGGTGCCTGTGATTACTGGACTTCAATTGTTGCATCTTGGAGTGACTTGTTCCTATGTGTCTCACAATAACTGGAATGGGATAACATCATTATTTGTGGGATAACATCATTATTTGTAGCCTTTTTTTTATTCTCTGTCTCTGAGTACATCTTAAAGGACATCCTGAAGCACCTGCATCTCAGTTTCCTCATCTGTGAAGTGTAATGAACTGTTGTGAGTTTATCTTCTCTGAGGCAGACCAGAAGAGATCATTGATCTGTCTTGCCAGCTACAGGTTATTGCTATTCAGTTTCAAAGGAGATTCAATTTGCCCCAAATGGTAGAGGCTTCTTTAGGAGAAGGACTTGGGATTTTTCTTTGTTATTGCAGACCAGTTCAGCTACAGTGCACAGCACTGGCAGTCCTGGATAGCTACTTTTGGCTGTTGTCTACAGGCACTTTGAAGTTAAAAGTGGTGTATATAAATGCAGTCTATTGTATTGGAATGGGAATCCTGTCCTTTCTGAGAAACATGAAACCTGCTTTGTGTGCTTGGGATCATGCAGAACAGAAATAAAGGTTTTTGGCTCCCATTCTGAAAGTCAGACACATCACACTGCCTGTTGAATGACTTTCAATCTGGAACACGTGGCAGAGGAAGAAAATGTCAGTAGGAACAAGGCTGGATTAGACAGGTTATCAGTAGATGATATGATGCTATTATGTGATGACTTAGGCATTTGAATTCCTCCTGTGAGAAGCTTAGAAGTGCATTGCAAATTAATATAAAATGGTTAAATATGTTCTTCATGGTGAAAATCCACAGCCTTAATTATGCTTTTTTTGTCACCCCAGGACACTGATCTCTTATGTTTTGGTGTGAGAGAGAATGGCAGCCTTAGATATGTTCACTGGAATTCCCATCCCTCTGTGGAAGTATCAGGGATTTGGGGATCTGTCAGAGGCATCCTTTCTTCCAGCTGTCCCTGGAAGTAGTTGGATTCTGAACAAAATCAAAGGGGAACAAAAGAGTTCTTTAACCTGATGTGTGAAATTTCCTTCCCTATCACAGTTTGTTAGCTTTTTCTTTCTTGGTTATTGTGATGCTGTTTTAGCAAGGCTGTGAGATTTGGCCACCCCCATCCTCATCTGGTGTCAATCCATAGTGCTACTGAGTCAGACATTGATTTCATCTTTATATCTGTAAAGGATTTCCATTTTAGAGAAACTTAGCAGATCCTTCCTCCTCCTGCTTTTCATGTGTATGTGAAGCCTGAAGAAATTTATGAATGAAACAAAACCTAAAAAGTCATATCATGGGTATTATCTGAAGGTAGAAAATGATAACTTGTGTCTTCTTTATGAGAGGCAGAGACAGGATTCACTCAAGCAGGCAAGGACTGCTCTCATAAAAGCAGAGCACAGCTTCAAGCTGTTGGTTATTGATATGTCAGCATTAGCATTTCAGTTGATGTGTACCACTTGATATAATGTATTGGTTATTGATATATCTGCATGTGCATTTTAGTGGACATACATCATGTATGTGAAGGTCCTTCACAGCCTGCTTTATTTACTTGGTGCTGGCAGATGACATGAAGGATTTGGGTGTTCATTTCTCTGTACAGACCTCACACCAGCAGTGTAAAATTATCTGAAAATACAGCAAAAGACCCAAAGTGCAGCTTGAGCTCCCAGCCAAGGCAGTGGGATGAGTTTGCAGTAGAGTCTTCTGTGCTCTGGAGCTGGGAAGGGCAGACCACCTGCCATACTTGCAGAGTTTACTGATAAACTTTACCTGTATAAAAAGTGATGTAATCCCTCCAAAACAGAAGCTGCAGGCTTGCACTGCTGCTGTCCTTCGTGTGAAGAGCACATGGTCTCTGTGGCTGCCAGCTCAGTTCATGTGCATCCCTGCTTCAGCCTTTGGCTCTGCTGAGGGGGCAGGACCTGTTGGTGACAGTAAGTGACACAGGAGCACCCAGCACAGGTGTGACATTTGCCATGCCCTTGATGTGAAATGTGACCGTGTGATCACGCTGCAGGGGACAGCACTGCCTGCTGCTGTGGCAGCCGTGACCCAGATTCTCCTGCCCAAGCACAGATGTGCTGGGAATTCTCCTGGCCCCAATGGGGAAGGTTTTCTGCTGTGCACATCACAGATCTTACTGCTTCTGGTGTGGTAAGGAAGGGTGTTTTACCAGCCTGGCAGCTATGGAATAGTCAAGGGGCTTGGCCTTAGCAGCTGCCTTTGTACAGTGCTTTGCCTTTGTGGGACCCTTTCCATTTACTGCATTAAAGCTCTCTGAAGTATTAATTGAGTGTTGTGTCATTAGAGGGATTTTTACTGCCATTGTACGGGTAAAGGGCACCAAGACACACGGAGATCAAGTGATGTGTCCAGTATTCCACAGAGTAACAGGTAACATATTTCCCTCAGGCTCCTTGCTCAATAAATTAATAAAAGGGAACCTGAGAAAGGGAATTGGGAAATTTGTGTTTGGCCTCTGTATGCATTTTTGATAGTATGAGAGAGATAGAACAAAACTACAGACTTAAATAGGTGCTACTGAAGCAGTCAAACAACTAAAGGCTGAAGTATTTTGAATCATGACCTATTCCCTTTCAGATCCTCAGTGCTGTCCTTAGTGTCACAGTCAGCAGAAAGCAAGAGCCAGACTGCTTAATACAGGCTACTACATCAGGCATTAGAGGCTTGAGAGGCTACCTAGAACAGAGGCTAGACAGTGGTAAAGGAATAAAGTAGGTATTTATTAAAAAGGCCTTCAAAGGATACACCTTGTACTGTACAAGAGCCCAGCTGAGGCTACACCCAAGATGGACTCCGGGTCACACGTTTTCACACTTTTATAAGTTTTGGTCCATTTACATATTGGGGTCAATTGTCCAATTAGAGCTTCAGGTTGTGAAGTCCCATCCTTCCAGATTGCTCTCCTCAATTCACTGTTGTTTACACTTCTTGGGCCTGAAGCTGCAATGGTGTCTGTGGTTGTCAGGCTGGAAAAGGATTGTTTTGTCTAACTAAACTGTGGAGAGAACTTGCTAACACTTTATATGAAGTTCAGAACTATATATTAATGCAGTACAGAATCTGGAAAATATGAAAGCTAAAATTAAGGCACCATTTACACTGCCAAAAATTGGTTTCCTAGTCACAGTAGGGAGATTTACACATCCAGGGTACTTGAGCTGTGGTCCACAGATGGCTGGCAGTCCACAAAACATCACTTAGTCAGTCAGTGTTCCAGCTCTAAACCAGAAATCCTCATACAGGCAGTTATGTACTAACTGATTTAGATAGAAGATACCATTTTTACATTTTTTTAGTTACAAGTTTTGTAATTAGATCTGTTGAATTACAGTTTTGTAAAATATTAACATTTCAACATTTTGCCAGTTCCATGTGACTTATTATTTATCTATCTTTAAGCAACAGTGGGATATAAAATGACCTGTGTGTTTCTTTCAAAGGTTTGCATGGTCCAGTGATTAGGAAAGGCTGAGAAAGACTCTGATGTGCTGTTACTGCAGTTAACAGTGAGACTGGCATCTCTAAGGAGCTTCCATCAGGGATTGTGTGTTGCATGGAAAGCTGCTGGTTCAAGGGGAAGTACTTGGTACAAATTGGAGAAAGGAGGGCAACATACAATCACAACTCCTACTTCTTGAGCAGTTGCTTCAGAATACTGAGCACTGCATTTGTCTTTCTGCCTCCATGTCTCAGCAGACAGAGCTGATACCTTGGGAATTTTCAGGCTAAAGGTGGATGGAGACCAGAGAGCTGCAGAAGTATTGGCCAGTTTGGGTTGCTGCAGAATCTTTGTATGACAGAATTTCTTCTGTCTTCATTAGGCAGCAAGGATCTGAGTCTAAATTTCCTTTTGTTGGCTTGTCCACTTGGCTGGATTGGGGCCACTCAGATTTCAGGTAGGTCTTGTGAGGTGAAATGGCCTAATGAAGGGATGCATCCATGTAATCAGGCTTTCTTTGCAAGCAAAACACTCATATGGCAAAATCTCCCTTAGATCACCTGTATAGTTAATCACATGCTGCTTTTTGCAGGGAAAGTCTCACATACTTTTGTTATCACTGGTATGCTACTTAGATTGCAAATTCTTTTGGGCAGCAAGTTCATTTAGGATTTTTAAATGAACAAGCTCATTTAGTATTTTTTAGCTTACAACACCTAGACAGTAGGACTTAGTCTCTAGCTAGTTCTTTTAAGTTCTATAGTAACTTCTATAGTATAGTTTCTATTTTTCTATAGAAAAATAAATAAGGTATGAATACATGCAATTCTGCATTTTAAGTGAATCATTCTTGAAACTGATCCTGTGCTCCTCAGTAATTTCTCTGTGACTCTTGCTGGTACTATGTTCATGCTCTGATTTGGCATTTCACATGTGTGTAGTAAGGCAGAATTTAACCTGATAAAATACAGGCAAAACAAATGGTGAGCAGAGTGGTGAGAAAGAACTAGAAGAAGTGATAAAATGAAGACTGTGTTTTATCTTTCCATGACTTGTGTGGTTTTGAAGACAATGACTGAGGTAACAGGACACACCTGCTCATTCCACAGGTAGGACTTGGGAAGGCACTCCAGACCTGGAGCAACATGCAGAGCTGGAAACATGGGTGGTACTTGCCCAAGATTTGTACACAAAACCATTCCATCTTTTGCTTTGAGCCTCAGAACAGGCATAACTCCTTAGCAGAGTACCATGCTGTTTGTTTCTTGTAGACACATTTTGCAAGAGAAGGGGAGGGCAACGGATTTTAATTTGCTCTGGGTGGTAAAGCAGTGATCTGCAGGCTGGTGAAAGTGATCACAGAGCCAGAAGCAGGGCAGGGATGGCATCAAAGGAGAGAAGCTGTTGTACAGTAAGTAGAAATGAAGAGCAAGGATTATATTTCAGAAGGGACTCACATTATGGAGGCAGAGGATTGGGTGTCAAGATTTACTCTTGGCAGTGACGGGGACAGCTGGTGTCACGCTTAGGAAAGGCTTGTTTCTTCAAATGCTACTTGCTGCATCTCTTACTGCTCATGCACTAATTGCTAATAAATAAACAAGCATCCAGTTTCAAAGGGGGAATCAATCAATTGGTCAGTAAAGCTGCAGTCTCTCTTTCCCCTTTCTTTCTTATGGAGCCAATTGTAATATTTTGCTTTCCAAAAATGGTAAATTTTACAGGAGAACAAAACCAATATTGAAGAACCTATTTGAGAGGAGCTACAAAGAATGCCCCTCATGTCTGGAATGTTGTGTCTTTTTGGACAGATCCCAGGGATGTCAGGACCATGTGTGTACCTGCCTGTGAATTGACCAGGCAGTCCAATGCTATCAGCATTAATGGACAGTTGCAGCTCCTGTAAAAGAAACACTTCTGTTCTGTTGAGTTCGTAGTGCTGCTTCCTTTCATTTAGCTCATTTATTCTATTTCTTGTTTCCAGCCTAAAAATAAATGTTTACACAGGAAAGCCAAAAACTGACAGACTTTTCTTGCCTCATGTTTTGAGGGAGGCTTATAACCAATAACCAGCCTCAGACAAGGAAAGGGCTTGTGCTGCAGATTTTATATGAGAATACCAAGAACCTGGATTCAGTGCAGTGCTGTAAATCCCCTGTGGGAAGAAGGCAAATTATTTATTCTTTCCTGATTTGGTAACTGTAAAATAGTCTTAGTGATAATCTCTGTCCACGTAAACTACCAGTTCTATTTTGCACATGGTAGAGCCTGATGTGGGCATGAGCTACCCCCACTGAGGCAGAATTGGAGGGGTGAGGTAAATATGAATTCTGAGCTGAAATTTCCAAGCCAGTGGTCAGAAATCATGAGGTGCTCTGGGATGTTTTACATAGACAAGCTTCTTCTGTGGCTGAGCTCTCCTGGCTGTCAGTCCCTGAGGAGTCCTCATGGGTAAATGAAATGAGGAATCTTGTATGGCATTTCAGGAAGAACACCCTTGCAGGGAGGACAGATGGGAAGCACCTGGTGATGGTAAAGAACAGAGCAATCACAGGAAGATGACCTTCTCCATTCACCACAGTATTTCATGGTCACCTTTGTCTTGGTGTCTTCAGCACAAATGCTCTGACACTTGCTGTGAGCATGTGAGGAGGGCTGTTCTCTCCAGCTGTAGGTCACATGAAACAGTGGTGAGGTGGTTGTTCTAGCTTGGGCAGTTCCCACAGGACTGCTCTGGGTCGTGCTGTGCCTCAGGTGCTTTTGTGGATGAGCAGTTTGAAGCTCTTGAGCCTCACTCTGCTCGTGGAAGGATTCTGCTTGTCCTGCTGCCTCTTCTGCTGTGGACTTCGAAGGACATGGTCTGTGCATATCTAAACTTAGACTTATGAGCCACTCAGCTTATGTGACCCACAAGAAACTATCCCTGGTGTTAGATCAGGCTCAATAACACCATCTGGCTCCTAAATCTACCTGCAGAATTCATTGTGACATGTGAAAGAGAGAGATGGATGCTGGAGCTGCCCTGAGGCTAAAAGGCTTTGAGATAAGGCATGTGTTTCATGGAAAAAGATTGAGTGGTTTGACTTGAGAATGACTGCAAGACAGGTGGTTATATGAAAATGAATTATTGGTCAGTGTTTAAATTCCACTGAGCATGTCCCTCTGCAAAAAAGCCCTCTATCCTAGCTAGTAGTTTTTGCTGGAAATCACAGCAGAGAAGCCAGGAGCATGATGGACACAAGCACTGAATGAGACTTTCCCCCTTCCAAACAATTCATCTAGGTCTGAGTTAAAGCACATTGTCAGGGCAGCCTGGAGGCTGTTTGCATTTTCCCTGGCTTAATTGTACCTGGTTTGTAGCTGAACAAAGGACTCTGCTTTCCAGGTTTGTTGTTTTCATTCTGCTTATAAGGATTTCAGTCAAAACAGAAAGATGTTGCTGTTTAGAAAGAACATTAATAATTAAATTGAGATACTCTGGGGAATATACCCCATAAGGCTGGATTTGTTGAATTTAAGTAGATCATAATAGTTTCCATGGCAACACACTCTGCTGTCCTATATACAGAAAGGGTCTTTCTCATAGGATCAAATGCAGAGAGGAAGCTGCTATTTAAAAACACACCTTAAAAACACAAACACTGAATTAAGAGTAAATGGTTTCCTGCATAATTGTAGGAATTTTTTCATGCTTGTTATACTGTGCTCACCCCTTTTCATAGCTGTCAGTGCAATCAGTCAAACCAATCCCCTGCTGACTCTAATGATTTATGGAGAACCTGAGCTCTAATGATGCTTTCTCAAGATATAATCTATCTCACAGATACATCCATATCTGGATATTTATAAAGCTGTAACTGTCATGAGCCTGCAATGGAGATTTCTGTGATGCTTTTGAACAGGTTTGCAAAAGTCCTTATGTTCTACTGCCTATCCTGGTGTCTGCTTGTGATGTCCCAACTCACTGTACTGAGTAAAGCTGTTTTCATCAGTGTTTGGACATCACTGTGAGATCCTTGTGTATGCTGTGTTCTGTTACAGCTGATTACAGCTGACTCTAAGATGGGAATTCATGGTGATGGCTTAGCACCCAAACACTTAGAGGTAATTGAGGAACCACATGTTCACTTAGAAGATTTGGAGATTCTTCAGTCCATCGAGAATCGTACAGATTCTTTTCCTCTAATCTAGCAATCAAATAAGTGTATCATTTTATGTGCTAAAAAATGCCTTACAGCCACATGATCAGTTACAAATCTGTGTGAAATGAAGTGTGATCACCCAAACAAAAAAGATGGAATTCGATAGAAATCTTCTGAATGTAACTTTCTAAGAAAGAAGTCACAGTACATGAGGGGGAGAAAAAAGTTTGTATCTGGAATAATTACAGCTTCTCTATTTTGCCCTTATAACTAGGCTAAGGGGTGCATTGCCAAATTTTAGCAAGAACTGCCACAAAAAATCCCAGTCCTGGCTTGTGGTAAACCTGAAGAATCAAGGCTGGATTTTCTACAGACAAACTAAATAAATAGCTGAAAAATGCTGTTTCAATACAAACCTCAATAATTTTCTCATCCCCAGGGCAATACCAGAGCTTCAAATTGTGTCAATTGGTGCTACTTTGCTGAGGTCAGCGAAGTTGTGTTTGTAGCTCAGAATGGTGAGGATCTTGTAGAGGGTGCCAGCTGCATCCTAGAAAATTGAATATTATGGGACAGAAGTTGGCCAGTTCAATGGAGGACTTGTGTTCTTTATGAGCTTTGACTTAAACTGCCCTTTGAGTGGTGACAGATCAAGGACAGAGGGCTCCTAAAAACATGATTCTGTCATGATCCTTCCATTTTAGTATTGGAAATTTGATCACTAAATAGGAATATAGCTTTACCTGCACTTCAGCAACCAAAGGCAATTGAAGGAGCCATCCCAAAGCCTGTAATCAAGACACCTTTGACCTCACCTCTGGAGCTCTGATGAGCTTCACTATCAAGCTTTTCTCTAAGTGGTGATAATACCCACTGAAAGCTGAGGATGAACAGCATGAACACCTTCTCTTTAGATTCATCTAAAGAACCCAAATGCCTTGTTGCACTCTAGCACATATGTTTTTAAAGCTGTTCTAACCACATCAGACAGGTAGAAACTGTAATCTCTCATGTCTCATGCCTGTACCCTTGTGTGAAGCTCTGTTACAGAGAGTGCTGGCTGACCATGCCTGCTGCCATTGGCTCTGAGCTCATCCCTGATCCTGGCTACCTTAAACCAGGGCTGCTTTGCAGAATTTCCAGAACTGAGAGTCCCAGCAGCCCACTGACAGCAATTTCCAGGGCCTGAGGAGATGTGACATATGTGATTGATGATACACATCCACATACATTTTACCATGATCTAGTTGAGGTGTTAGGGCTGGGTTGGACTCGATCATCTTGAAGGTCTCTTCCAACCTACACATTCTGTGATTCTGTGTGATTCTGTGATCCTCAGCCTATTTCTTCATATTGTCCCTAGATCACTGCAAAATCACCAGTGCTGCTTGAGAGACTGCAGACAGATGCTGAAGGATTTTTGCCTGCTGTCCATGAAGCAGGACATGTGTTTTAAGTTTATAAATACTATGCCTGATTTTGCATGGTACTTGAAAGTGAACCAAATCTGCATTCCATGTAGTTTGTGGTAATTCATATTTAATCTCATGTAAACCCATTCTGCAAAAACATACACCCCCCCCACCCCCCAAGGATTTACTTATAGATGAGATATTTTTCATCTCTTTGATATAGTGTGTCGTGAGGTTTTTGCACTCAGATGTGCAACACAGCCACTGGAATAGCTCAGCATTATTTTCCAATTATTATTCTGCTGAGGTTTGCAGATAGTTGGCTGTAACAAATCAGGTCCCTATTCAAACACTATTATAATTTATGTATATTCTTGAAACCAAGAAACCTCACTCTGGGCAGTCAGGCCATAAATGGCTGAAGTCTGTGTAAATTCAATTCTCCAGGCACATTTTATACAGCTACATGTGCTTGAAACAGTTTAACCATTTCATTTCAAAAGAGCAATGCTTTATTTAGAGTGCCGCTTGCAACATTGTCATCCTTCTGTGTGAATTCCCTTGCCTGGGGAAGAGATCAAACACTGGACTGTGGCATTTAAACCAGCAGTGCTAATGAATAAGAAATGATGGAAAAGCATACATAAGATAGCATGCAGTGGGGGCGTTCCCACAAAAAGTACAAGCTGCCTTCTCAAGCAGCTGCTGATTTAGAAATCTCTGAAATGGTCCTTGAAGAATTGGCTGTCTTCCCCTTTGCTTTCCTCTCAAGTTATTTCTGTGAAGTCTCCATCTGGCTCCTAAGCCTCAGTTTATATTTTATTTTATATTTTGAGTAGCTGCCAACTGAAAGGTATATGTGTGAGAGGGAAGGTGAGAATGGAAAAGAGGTGAAGTCTCTAGGCCAAAAGAAAGAAGAGAGGCAAAGCCTTTTCCCTTCAGAATTGTGCAATGCACTGGCTCCTTACCCAAGCCTGAGACAAAGTGTAGGAATGGAGCTGTGCCTGTGTCACAGGCTTTGATCTGAACACATTTGTGTTTGGGGAAATGCAAAATAGAAGAGAGTTGCATGACTTATCCCTTTTACTCTCTAAGGCTCTCAGCTAAAGCCTGAAATTCAGAGACATATGAGAAGTTTGGGAGAGATCAAAATTGAATGCAAATGTGAACATGACATCTTCTGTTAGAAGGAGGATTGAGTATCTGGATAGAAATACTGCTGTCTTGAGGCATTAAAAAAACCTGATGTTTTCATCAAATTGTGAAACTGGATTTTAAATCCCAACTTCTATAATATGCGCATCTAATTGCATATATCTGTGGGCATCAGATATTTTGATTTGTACTCTGAACCTGCAAGGCTGTGTGCGTGCTCTTTTCTGAGAAACTGTTGTCTGATACTTTATTTTGAATGGAAATGTTCTTGTAATTGCTTCCAAGAAATCACCTGATGAGACTAAATGAGCAAGTGTGGGAATTGCTGAAATGTGCTCACAGTGAGATTGTCTCACTGTGTAATGATGGGGGTGGCACAGAAGCAGCGCCTGGAAACTGCCACTTCTCTTTCTAGATCTCACACTGCCTGGGGTATGACCAAGCTGCTGATTTCCAGTGGTGAAAGCCATTTATTTTCCAGCATGGTCAATGGAACGTGGAGATATCTGTCATCTCAGCCTTCTCTGAAAGTTTTTACCCTAGGTATCTCTTTGTCCAAAATCTCAATTTGTAAGATGTCACTACAAAGCTCTCAATATGAGCTGCTGTGCCATGAAATGCTTCAGTAGATATTTGTCCTTGCTAGTGAGTCTTGCCTGCACTTTGTGTAATAGGTGGTTGTTAAAAAATGTAATGTAGGTGAATAGTAGTTGTGCTGTAAAAATCCGTGGAAGTAAAAAGAAACTCCTTTCTCTCTCTTACCTTTAGTTAAAGACCCAAACTTGACTTTCTAGAATATTACAGGGATTGAAATCTAGTCTGGTGTAAAAGGAAAGTATTTAACCTGTTAAGCTTCAGGGAGAAACTATTGAAGATTGGTAAGATTGGAAAATATTAGAAATGAAAAAAGAAATTGATTATTGATCAAGGAATACAAAAGCTGGAGGTACTTAAAAAGATAAAATTATTAGGGAGGAATAGGGAAGGAATCGTATTTTTGTAGCAGAAGTATATTCAGTTGTGAGACAAATCATGATGTTGGAAAATTAAATAGATGTAGAGAGATTTCAAAGTTCAGAAGAGAAGCCTTGCATTTTAAGAAACATCACAGAGTGGCTAAGGAAATGTGTCTAAGTTCATCATCAAGACAGTATTTCTGTCTTGATGCATATACACTAGTACATATGTACTCTTCGTTGAGCAAAACCAAAGATATTTTAGAATGCTCTGTACAAATTGCATGAGTTGTATCTGTCCCATGCACCTGCAAAGTATGTTGCAAGTCAGAAATATTTAATTCAGCTGCAGTTCTGGGCAAGATGCAAGTGTTACTGAGGGGATGGGCATGTATTTTGGGGGCTGGGCAACTGAATCTCCACCTGGGGTATCTTAGCTCACCCACACTCTATTCTGGTATGGTCTGAGCCAGAAACATTGACAATATCCTGCCCAACCCGAGCAAGTTAAAGGCACAACAGATGCAGCTTTTGTGTGTCAACACTGCATGATGTATGTCCAACCAGGGGAATGCTCAGCTGGGCTGATGTGGAACCAAAATGTGGAACTCTTGCTTTAAAATTGGAGTTGAAAACTGGGCACTGTTCATGTACAAAGGGGATCTGAGAACTCAGCTATTTCTCAAAGACTTGGAGAGAACTAGTTGAAGATGGTGATGACTTACAGAGGTGCTGGTATTTCTGTGTCCAGGGTACTGCTGTGTCCTCAGGTACAGTCCTGAAAAGCCTTTTAGAATTATTAGATCAGAAAAATTAAGGGTTCCTGGACTGTGGAGTGTGTATTTGTCCTGTTACTAACATAGCTCAACCCTTCAGCAGTGCTGAATATAACTTTTCTTAAGATCAGTTTCATTTAATCTTTCTTCATTTAACCTGAAATATAGTTCTCCAACTTCTAAAGGATGAATTTAAGGGCTCTGGAGGAGATTGTCATTTTAGAAAGCCCTTTAAATCAATTTTACCTTGATCAAAGCTTTGCAGCCCCTGATCCTTTTAAAAATTATCATAGCATGACTGTTAGCCATGTATGGGTAATTTACTTTCCCTGTGAGGTTCCCAGCTCCAGCAGAAGAAAGGATGTGTCATTTTATCTCTAGATATGTACCATGGTCCATGGTGTTCAATATAGGGGTAAATAAGCTGATAATGACCTCTCTACTCATGACTTCGTGCAAGAATAGATCATGCAACAACATTACCATAAAACCATTACAGAAAGCTGCACAGTTAATGACACAAAGCCTTGTGTGTTGGGTATGTGGCTGTAGAGATAAGGGAAATCTAGCTGTTCCTCCAGCTCACCAAAAATGGCTAAGCAAGAGAATTAGAGCACTGTTTGTAAATATTCATTTCATCTCCCTACCCATCTTTTTGAAGCTCTGCTATTTTTGGAGCACCCACTCTGTGTTAAGTCCCAGAGTTCAGACAGTGTGCTGCTATTCTTCACATGTTTCCCTTGGCAATCAAGCAGGTATTCCCCAGCTCATCTCCTGGGGACAACACCAATTGCAAAGGAAAGGGTGTGGTGGGGCTGAGGAAAAAGGTTCTCCAAGCAGCAAGGAAGAATCTCCTCATCATTCAGGGAGTGGATCCCTGGCACTGCTGTACCTCTGATCATAGGAAGGATGTGATGCTGTTCTCCTCCAGATCTTGGCACAGGGTTGGGTTAGTAAGAGGGTTATCCAGCAGGTTAAAGAAAGTGATTGTTCCCCTCTATTTCACAACTGTGAGGGGATGTCACAGTTGCTGGCTGGAGAAGAGTATCCCATTTGAGTTTCCCTGGTAGAAGGAGGGCCCTGGCAGCAATGAGTCCAGTGGAAGAGGGTTGGAGTGCATGGTGCACCAGGACAGATGAGTGGGATGTTTGTTCAGCTTTAATAAGAAATGGTGAAGGGGAGATGTCATTGCTGTCTCCAAAAACGTGGAGGATTGTCACAGAGAAGGCTTTTTGTGGAGGCACAGCAAAAAGGGGGAGAGCCAATGGAAACAAATAGCAGCAAAGGAAATTCTGATAATATATAAAAAAAAGAATTTTTCAAAGCAAAGGTAAGCAAACATGAATAGGAGTCCAGAGATGAAGATACTGAAAATTTGACTGGACAGGGCCTGGGGCTCCTGATTTATCTCTGGCAGGGGATTGGTGCCCTGCTCTTTTGTTCCTGGGTGAGTCTGGTTCCTCCAGATTCAACCCTGGAGGAAGTGCTCTTGCTCTGCAGTGAGCATTATCAATGGAAGCTCAGTATCCAAAGGCCTGGGTGCTGGCTGTCCCATTTATTCTCCAGGAGAACTGCAGAGGTTCAGTAGGTATTTTACATTGTGACCATTGTGGGCGAGTATGTGAAGGAGAAGATGTGAGACAAGGGATGCCACTGTACTGTCATTTTGGTGTGCTTTTCATTCTGTGTGTGAGCCCAAGACCACTGTCTGCCCATGCATCCCATAATGAGTCTCATACCCCTGTAGGTACTAACCACCCCCAGTCTGTGAAGTGCTCTGGGGAGCCTCTCCCATTGCCATGTCATGATGGGTGTCACCCCCGTGGGGCTGATGCTGCCCTGGGACAGCCCTGAGAGGTGCCAGGTCAGGGTATTATTTAGGCTCTCTCACTTATCCTAACACCATGATTTAGGATTAGCCACTAAATGGTCATTTTTTTCTTCTAATTTATTTTAATTAGAGGCAAAGAGTTGTCCTGGTAGTTGAAGCTGAATTCAGAGGTGTAGCCAGCAGATCTGATTGATTATTCATTAGTGGTGCATGGCTTCAGAACAGAGGCGTGTTTCCTTCTGCTTTCCTCTCCCTTCTATCTGGGTTAGACTGGAGGCTGCTCTGTATCAGTTCAGCTCCAGCTGGAGATCTCTGCCTTCATGTTTATCTCAGTTGCACCATGCATTTCATTACAATGCTGTTATTAGCTGTATAAAATGGAGGGATTAAAAAGGATGAATGAAATGAGAAAAGACCCTGGAGGAAAGAACTCTATTAATTTCACACCAGAAACCCTAGTCAAATACCTGTGAGAAAAGACTAGAAGTCTCTCTTTTTCAAACTGTATGACAGTTTCTTGTTTTCCTTTGTTTTAAAATAAAAATTATGCAGGTCCTAGTAAGAAAGCAGGTGCCCAGCCACTCCCTGAAATGTTTATAATACCCAGAAGAAATACCAATCTGTGTCTGTGGGCCAGAAAGAGAAACTTGGTCTGCATGGCCTGTGAACTCCCTGCAATTTTGCAGCTGCTATATTTAGCATGTGGCATTCTGATACCCATGCTAACCAAAGCATGGAGCTGGGCTGAATAATCTGAAATTACCTGTAGAATCATCTTGCCTTAGCTCTCCTACACTCTTGCTTTAAAACTGGAGTTGAAAACTGAGCACTGTTCATGTCCTGATATGATCCTTCCTGTATGAATTTAATATCTCACTTTCTTATCATATAAAAGAGACATAAACCACTAATGAAATAGAAATAATCAGAAATCAGTAGTAATGCTACCAGCTTTGATATTGATGTCAATAATACTTATACTGCACTTTCAAATCCTCCTTTGAAATGTGTTATCAAAATGAGAAGAAATGTTTTAAAGATGTGGGGGGTGGGTTGTTTGTTTATTCGCTTTACTAGGAGGTAAATATTGGCTCTGGAATGTGGAATGAGTTGGATCCCACTTGTTTTCAGTGAGTCTGGTCCCTCAAGATGTTTGGTCTTCTGTTTTTTGTGGTTAATGTTCTGGAGTCCTCAGAGATGTAAGGAAGGCAGTTCCTGATGGAAGGAGTTACACTGTTTGCTGTTCTTTACCAGCATCCACCATATCCACCATACTGGTGGAAGGTGGCCCTGCCCATGGCAGGGGGGTTGGAACAGTGGTAAGATTTCACCTCAGGCTGTTTTGCACCAAGCTGGCTGTGATTATGCCTGAGACCTTTTTCTGTACCAAAATGTTCTCCTTGGCTAGTGGAGAGATCTACCCTGGGTTTCTGTCCTCCTCTGAGAGCTCCAAGACCCAGAGGTACTTACAGCAACCTTGGGACTGCTTCATTTGTTACAGTGGGTTGGGTCATTGGTAATCCATGGAAAGTCAGTATTTTTCATTGCTTTAGCTGAATATTGGGGCCAAAAAGATCTTCTGGTTTAATTTTGAAATTACATTGAGCTGAAATATTCCTTGCATTTAGTTAAGCACTTCTAGTAATGTTCTGTCCCTGGGAAGCTGAAGTAACAATACTCTAAGGAGATTATATTGCAATTGATTTGGATGTGTTATGGTTTCATTTAATTTTTTGTTCCTGTTTTCTGTCCCATGAGTACACGACAAGAAGTCTAAAGCTGTCTTTCAGTGAGGGGTAGATGAACAGGAGCTTTTGTTTCTCGTCACTTCCTCAGACAGTGGTAGCACTTATGGTTTGATGGTGGAAGTCTTACATAACCTGAACTGAGTTTTCAGATACAGAGAATGTTGTAGGATTATGCTCTCTCAGAAATTAGGATTTCTGTATGTGGTTGTGCTTCCTAAAAGGTGATTCACATAGTATCAGTCAAAATAATTCCAAAATAATACTTGCAACATGATGTGGTTTTCTATGAAAATAATGCAGAACTTCTCTGTTGATGAGCAATCCATATTTTATACCTTTTTTTAGCCTAGAAATTAGTTTGGTTAGGTTGTAAGTTTTTCTGTTCCTTTTCTTATCATGAGCATACCATAAATCCGTAGGCTAACTCACAGTGCAGATTTTGGACCAACTGTTTTCTCTGGGATATAATATCACTGCTTCTAAAAAAGCCTTTTCCCACATAAACATCCCCCTCTCCAGAGTCAGGAAAAGCAGCCCTTCCTATTTGAAACATACCATTTAGTATTCAAATTGCCATTTATTTGGCTTGGAAAAAAACAAAGCTTTCAAAGCAGCACTGAATAGGAAAAACATCAGGGCACACAGATCCTGAGCCCTGCCTTTCTGGAGCAGCAAAGCTGGGTGAAGATCTGACCCGGTCACAGAACAGGAATGTTTTCTTCTCTAAAAGGCACCGATTTTATTGCCCTCAGTATTTTGATTAATTACTTCTTCTTTCCCAAAAGAGTGATGAGGCTGTGGGCTGTGCCGGCGCTGGGAGTCAGCTCAGGCCGGGGGCTGTTTTCTCCTGCGGGGCTGCTGCGCTGGAGCACGGGGAGGGGAGGAGGAGCAGGGGCAGCGCAAACGCCTCTGGCCGGGCCCACGAAACACTATCTCTCACAGGCAGCTGCTCAGAGCCTCTCGGGGTGTGCCAGGCACAGTGTTCTTATTGACTGCAGCTTCTCACAGGCCCCACACCAGCCCCACACACTCTCCACACAGACCTCCTTTCAAACATTGTCTGGGTGACAACAAAAATTCTTTGCTCTCATCAGCTCTCTGAGCCCGGCAGCTCCGCTGAAGGCAGAGTGAAGTAGAACAGACCAGCTTAGTAAACCTCTACCTGCAAGGAATCTGCTTCCTAAAATAGCTGCAGAGCTGTGGGATATTTTTATAGCAGCTACACAGTCACTCTCTGTTCTGAAGGACTCAAAAGAGAACTTTAAAGTGTTGGCTTGAGTGTAAATTGATGGAATTCTGCCTGAATTTGAAGCGAGTCTGGAACAGTAACCCTGGGAAGGGTTAAGTACCTGCCTAATCTTGAATGGGCTTTAAATATGATACTCAAGGGTAGCCTTGTAAACATAACCCTGTGAAGACCCTTCACTGCTGGAACCTTTTCTAGGAATGTCAGGCTTTAGTAGGCATCACGTGCATTATCATAGCAATCCCAATATTTAACAAGGTCTCTCCAACAGTAATAGAGCTATTTTAGCATTTCTACCTTCTTCCTGTAACAGAAGTGTGGAAAAGGGAACAGTGGGGACAAGTTTATCTTGTTTAGATAGACTGAATGTAGGATTTCAATGTGAACAATATAATATTTCACAGAATCATTGAGGTTGAAAGAGACATTCAAGATCATCCAGTCCAACTGCCAACCCTGCACAGCCACAGTCACCCCTAAATCATCTCCCCAAGTGCCACATCCAGACACCTCTTGAACACTTCCAGAGATGGTGACTCACCACTTCCTTGGGCAACTTATTCCAATGCCTAACCACTCTTCAAGTGAATATTTTTTTCTGATATCTAATCTGAACCTCCACCGGTGCCACTTAAAGGCCATTTTCTCTCATCCTTTCACTATAGACACAGCCAAAGAGACCAACCCCACTTCACTACAACCTCCTGTCAGTTCTAAAGAGCAGTGAGGTCTCTTTGAGCCTTCTCTTTCTCTAGACTAAACAACCTGAGTTCCCTGAGCTGCTCCTCACAGAACATGTCTTCTAAGCCCTTCACCAGCTTTGTTGTACTTCTCTGCACATGCTCCAGCACCTCAACGTCCTTTTAGAAGTGATGGGCTCAAAACTGAGCACAGCACTTGAAATGTGTCCTCACCAATGCCCAACACACGGGGACAATCACTTCCCTGGAATTGCTGGCCACACTATTGCTGATACAGGCCAGAATTCCATTTGCCTTCTTGGCCACCTGGGCACACTGCTGGCTCATTCCCAGCTGGTTGACAACCAGCACCCCCAGGTCTCTTTCTGCTGAGCAGTCTCTCAAACCACCCTGCCCCCAAGTGCATGGGGTTGTTGTGACCCAAGTGCAGTTGTGTGACAGCTCCAGGCTCGCCAAGGCCATTTTCTCCACCCATCCCTGCTGCTGTTTGTTCACCTCTTTGTGCCTGGCCATCTGCCAGCTCCTGTGTGAGGACTGCCCTGGCTGAGGAAAATGAAAAAGGGTCATGTCAACTGGAGAGGAATATGTGCTGCTTTGGGAAGAAGAAGATGTTTAAATCAGAAGCATCAAGGACAGTCCTTGACTTGCAGTTTCTGCTGGAAGGCCAATTGGGCATCTCTGTGCCCTGCAGATACACCAGGAGGAGTGATTGGGTTTCAGCAGCCATTAGGTTACATCAGCCAAGATGAAGTTTCACTTTGCTTCTGTAGTAACCTGTCTGAGAAGTCAGAGGTGGATCTGGATGGAAAGCAGAGCATCTTTGTGTTCTGTACAGAGCTCTCCTGGGTCTGCTTTCTGCTTCCTTGCTGTGGGTGCATATGTGCTTTGAAAGTGAGGATGTGAGGACATGGTCTTAGCAAGTCAGAAGAGCTAAGCAGGTCACCAAGGATGTGCAGAGGAGTGTTTCCCAAAGCAGAGGGATGTGCTGGGTGGCTGTGCAAGTGAAGCCTTACCTGCAAAGGCAGTGCATGACTGGCTGAGTGACATGGGCACACCAGCGTGTTTGTCCTTGGGCACTGAACCAACCCCATAAGGATGTTTGATTCAAGTTGCAAGTGGAATTTGAAGTGAGCCTAATCTGTCTCAGGGCTTTCCTTGAGAGGTATTTTTGTCATGAGTATTCTCAGAGTGTATCAGGATGTCAGTCTGGCATGGTCAGGTATCCACATCTCTTGGGGCCCACGGTGGGGATAGTGTCAGCTGTCACCCTGAGGGTGAACAGTCAAGTTCCTGACTTTCCTGGAGCCACCATTCTGCTGCACAGTGACAAAGAATTTGCAAGAGCCACCTCCCAGGGAATATAGCCCAGAACCTCCTCTGCAGCTGGTGCTTTCTCCACCCCAGCCCCTTCTTGAATATCAGGCATTTGGCCTGTCCAGGGACTCAAATTGACCCTTTCCCTGACCTCGTGCACTGCTTATTTTCATGTGTCCAACTGCTGGATTTCAGCTGGGAACCTTCAGTGCAAAGGCAGTGTAGTTTATTTTTAATCTGTGGCACTGTGTGAGCATTAATTAAGACTGATAATAAGGAACACAAACCTATTGGCACCCTTCTTGGTGGTATCATTGAGGAATGCTGGCATGTTGACAGCTCAGCTTCTGCTCTCTGTGTAAGAAGCACACACTAGCCAGTGAACACGTTGAGAAAATAGGAAATGTCTCAATGATTCCTAAGTGTGTCCATCCCTGTGAGCAGAAGTTGCCATCTTGGCTGCTGTGTGCTGATAAAATGGGAACATTAGTTATTTATGGGCAAAATAAGGGCTGTTCTATTTGTGTTGTGGTAGTACAATGTTCTAAGTGTTTGGGCAGCCCAAACACTGCTGGTGGCATGGTAACTAGAGGAGCAAAACTTGGATGGCTTGGGATGTAGACAGCCCGTGCTGGTATATTTGTAACAGCAAGTTACCATCCAGAAAATATCCCTGTGGTTAAAAATGCTCAAGGGAGTGGATGTGCAGGCATTTCTGGAGTTAACCTGAGTCCTGGCAAGAACTCCTGAGAATCACTAAGAGCCTTTCCATTTATTTCAGTGACTACTCTATGGAGTGTGAGGGTTAATTTTGTGGATAAATGACTTTTCCATGAGGAAAGCAGCATCACCAAATCAGAACTCAAGATATCCTTTGGGACTCTCCCAGGTCATGGTAGCAGCTCTGAGGCTGTTCCCCAGGCTGTAGCCTAGATTCTATCAGGAATGCTGTCACATCTGGGATAGCCTGTGCTCTGTGATGATCAGACCACTGCTCCACCAGATCCAGAGAAGAAACAGAAGGATGTAATAGCCAGGTCTGACTGTGGCTGTCCTGGTGAGTGGAGACAGAAGGAGCTGTGGTGATGATGCAGCTGCTCCCCTGGAATATGACAGGGTTTGCTAAAGAGGAGCCAACAGTTCAATTGTTTCACTATTCCCCTGACAATCAGGAAAGTCCACAATATGGGAAGCTTCATCCTTTCCTGTGTAATTTAATGGTAAACTTGAATAATGAAATCCAAACCCCAAATCCTACATAATGTAATTATATTAATAAATGCAGTACATCCATTCCACATAATACTTCCTAGTGATTGAGGGGGTTTCTCCCCTCCTTTTGCCTTTGTTCTCTTTATTGAGTTGAGCATCTTCTTGCACTGCATCAGGAGGAGTAAATAACCTCAGTTATTTGTCTTTGTTACAAAAGAAACAATTTCAGCCTTTACAGTCCTTTTTATGGATCCTCTCCAGTGCACTTCCACTTTCTCTGTCTTTCTCTTTGCCCCCTGCCTTCGTGTCTCCCTTTTGACAAAGAATGACCAGAAGCACATGTAACGATCCAGACTGGGGATTGCTGCTGCTGAGGGGCCTAATAGGATTATAGGATTTTCAGCATTAATCCTTATCCTATTCTTTAGGCAGACTAACCTTTTACTTAGATTTTTGTCTCCTGTTGCACAATTATTTGACTCTTCAGTGGTTTCTTTACAGCTGCTGTTTTGTCCTTTTTCAAGGTGATTGTAGTTGGTGTAGACCTCCAGCATGGAGCAGTGTAAGAGCTGTCAGGTTGTTGTGGTTGTTTGTTTAGTGCTGCAAGTGGGCTTTTCCTAACTCACTGATGGATGTCACCACTTCCTTGCCTCTCACTATACCCTGAGGGTGTGTGCTTGCTTTAGCCCAGACTGCAGAACATTTCTGTAGGTTTAAATGTAGCAACTACCCCACATCAAGCTCTGGGAGGTTTGATGATCAGGTTATCTGCTTCTGCAAAGAAGGTAAAAGGGCCAAGGCTTTCCTGGGTACACAGCTCATTGAAAGAAGCTTTGAAAGATGGAAATGGGTGGGGAGTGGGTTGACTCTGGTTTCCTAAGGAAATGAGACTTAAGTTGTCTGTTTTTCCACTGCTGCAAAACTTTTGCATCTGCAAAGTGATTGTGGCCAAGACAGATGGGTCAGAGGGGTCTCAAATATAAATTTCCTACATTATTCCTGAGAATTAGCTGCTGGATAGGAGATTGTTTTATACCACTGTCTGCCAGGAGGTAAAAGCTCCAGTGCTGACTCCATAGATAGGTCATTAATTTGGCTGGCCAGCACTGGGCAGGCAGACAGTGCCTGTAACACAGAAGGAGTCACAGCACATCTGAGTCCCAGGTCAGCTGGCAGCTGTGGGAGGGAACTGAGGGGCAGTCCTGTGATTTTGGGGATGTGGGAAGAAAGCTGAAGGTCCTGTGATCTGGTTGAGAGAACATCAGAAGTGTTGCAGAAGAAGAATATAGAGATGAGGAGGACTGGGGAATGGTATGGTTGGAATTGGTGTGGCTTGGGCTGCTATCTGTCAAACTGGGAGCTGTCAGGGTGACTGCCAGGAAACAGCTTGCTTTGGAGGCAATGGACTGATGTGCAGTGGGGGAGGAAGGAGTACAGGAGCTCCAGGGTGTGAGAGAATACACAGAAAGATGCAGAAGATGCAGAAAACAGCAGAGGAAGAGGGTGGTGGCACTGCAGTCATTAAAGGAGAGAAGGGACCAAGGTAGGATGTGGTAAAAGAGCAAACCAAGAGTGGTCAGGAACAACGTTTTTTAGGCATGGAGAGCAAAGATAAGTTACTGCAGCTTGTTAGGCTGGGAGTGGGGGTGATGGGCAGAGGGGTTTAAACACTGCATCCAAGTGGGGGACAGACCACACAAAGGAGATGGAAAGGAGACTTGGACAAGGAAAGACTTGATGGTTCTCAAGGGACAAAGGAGGGGCAAAGGATCAGCCTCCGGTTTGTGTCTAGCGTGCAGAAGGAGTGATTTGGCAACAGTCTGAGCATGGAGATGAAGGAAGGCAGGAATCAACAATAACTTCAGTTATGCAGGAAGCTTGGTGAGGGGGAAGTGAGAATTATTGTCTTCAGCACGGTAGAGGAACTGAGGGAAGAGATGGAGGATTGATGCTTGTGGTTGAATTAAATCAATTGTGCTCAGCGCTGATCCAAAGCCAAGTGAAGACAGTAACTTCAAGAGACTTTTTGGAATATCCCTATGTGCAAATATTTGTCTTAAAAACCCTGAATGTGCTGTACAGAAATGCCCAAACATCTTTTGTCTTCCATTTGTAGAGTGTGCCCAGAGCTTAAGTGACCCCAAGCCACTTAGTAAGCCACAGCAGTGACAAGACTGGCTTCCAAAATTCTTTAAAACAGTTTGCAGTCTAGTAAACCACAGCAGTAATAAATGTCCATATATGTACACAATAGACTGCAAGGCAAATCAGTGAAACTTAATCTCCAGTTTAGAGAGATCACATCACCTTATTAACTGTCCCTTGCTCTGCACATGCAAAATTATTGCAATTTCCTTCCCTTACAGGATTTTTTTTTCCAAGTATTTATTGTCTGCAACTAATTATCCTCTGGTATTCCTATAAACCATTTGCTTCTTCAGGATCCAGTGACTTTCTGTTATCAGCACAAACTGAGGAAATGAATATCAATCATTCTGTGATTATTTGCAGGAAATAAAAGTGTGAGATAGCAGCCAGCCTAGGCCGAGAAGGAAGAACAGCATTGCAGTGCTTTTTATAAGGAGGGCCAAAAATATATTTCATATGCTCAGCTGTTATTTTCTGAATATTATAGCTTTCTTCCTTTTGTGAACTCTACCTTCTTTGGATTAGGTCCTGCTACCACTGAACTCAGAATATTTGTTGTTAGCCTCAGTGAGAACAGGATCAAGCCATTGTCTTTGTCCTTGCCTTAACCCATGTTGCTGTTTTGTGGGATACTGCAAGGGACAAAAACGCTTTTGGTTTTCCAGAATCTTTCTGAGTGTTTGCATCTGATCCTTGCAAATAACACAAGCCCCTCTGAGTGAAATAGGTTTGGAGCTGACTGTTTCCAGCAAAGCTTTTTGAAACCGGTGTGAAGCCTCTGTAAAATGTTGAATCTCCTCACTCAGTAGCTGCTTTTCTGAAGTCTGCATTGTGCCTCAGGTTCTGCTAAGCCATGCTACAGTGAGCATGATGAATAGCAGGCAAATTGCCTTCAGTCACTGCTTTGGAAATCAAGATGTGTGCTGGCTCACCCCATTCTTTCATAAATACCTTCTCGAGCTCCGGGAAGTAGGATGGTGCACCATATCCCAGAGTGTTAATTTTTAATGTCTTATGCATGTAATGGACTTGACTGTAATTATGAGTCCCAGGGCACTCAGTCACTGCTGGCAGGGTGGAAAAAGATGACTGTGGGTCTGTGTGGCTCCACAATTAGGGATTGAAACATTGATCATTTTCATTCCCAGGAGCAGAGGAAACAGTTGTATGAATTTAAAGCAAAAGCTTCAATGGAAAGATGGGTAGTTGCAAGCCAATAAACATTACCCTGCAATCTATTAAATTTAGACTTTGCAGCATCATCCTCCTGCATTGAATAAAACTGACTGAAACCTGGGCAGGGCAAAGTGGTTTTGACAAGCCTATGCTTACATCCAGAATAATCCAAGTGAATAAGCATGTAGGCAGTGATGCAGAGAGAACCTAGTATAAAAAATTCTCCACGTTTTTTTCTCAGTAGCGCTATTTTTAACTTACAGATCTTTGTTTCTTTGTTACATGAAATCTTGAAGCTGACAGCATCCCTTTCAGACTTGAAAATGAAAGGAAGCTGTCTGAAAGAACAGCAGAGCTGGGATTTTTAGGCCTGATCATGTTGGCATATCTTGGTGGGCAGATTCCTCCTCATTTCATGAGCCCAAATTGACTTTACTGAACAGTGCAGGGTTCTTCCCTATACCAGATTTAATGTAGGGTAAGGCATTCAAATCCTTGCACCAGCAGAACTTGGATCTTGCTTTATCATCTGCCATCTTTTCAGAGTACTGAATAGAGGTGGAAGGGATTTTAGACAAATAATTCTCTCTCTGAGAGCAATGCTCCCATATTCCTGGTGTGACAGTAGACTGTCTCAAGATCAGGTTTTTAATTTCCTTTTGAAAATGTGGTGGTGGCCTTTTTTGTTTGGTTTGGTTATCTTGTTTTGTGTGTAACTCATAAGGTACAGCTTTGGAAACCATTGCAAAGGGAAAATCAGCCTCAATCTCTGCTCTTCATTCAAGTCACTGGCAATAGCTGCTCCGAATTCAGTGATGCAAAATCATTCCTGTACTGTACTTAGTGCACTCAAGCTTAAATCAAATCCTAACACTTTTTACCAGTGCAAAAACCACATTTAAAACATAGTGGGGGAAAAAACCTTTCTCTGTGACAGGAAATCAGTTTAATCCATTTATTGTTTGTTTGTGTTTTCTAGGCTTATATTTGGCACACTTTACCCTGCATATTATTCTTACAAAGCTGTGAAATCAAAGGACATCAAAGAATATGTGAGTAATGAGGTTTGTGGCTGTGCTGGGGGGTTGTTTTCTAAGATTGCTCCTCACCACATTGGAAAGGTGTTGCCTGTATTCTGGGAAAGCTCATAAAGCAGTGCAAGGGGCAGACTGGCCTGAAGGTGGACTGGTTGATTGCTGGGCACAAATGAGACTTGGGTTTGTGCTTCTGGCTCCAGTGCAGAGCTGATGTGCTCCTTGACAAATGTGTGCTCTTCCTCTGGTGATGAGATATACAACTGACTTAAAAGGCATTTGGCATCTAGAGCTTTGTGTGCTCTTCTTTGTTTCTGAAGAGCAGCATAAATCAAAGCCTTTTCAAAAAGCCTTGAAGCTTTAACTGCTCATTCAAAACAAGGATAAGAAGAGGCAACTCGAAGTACATATGACTGAGCCCTCAGACAGAAACATCCTTCCTCGCAGAGCGACCTATTTACAGGAAGGTCTGGCAGCTGGGTGTGCTCCCTTTTTTCTTTTTGCTGAAAAATCTTCCCTGGGCCCTGGTTTCTAAAGGCATATGGGGCCATCAGGGAAAAGTGAAATGAGGGAGAATCAAAAGCACTTGGATGCTGTTGGGGTCCTGTAGCATTTGTAGTGCCCTTCACAACCTGAGCTCTTTTAACTTCATTGAACCCAGCTCAGCCTCCAGTTCTTGACTCTTCAATCCTCTCAAGATTCCAGGGATAACAAGCCCATTTTCTCATCTGGATAACAGCATAGATGTGTATCCCATTAAATCTTTAGAGCAAAAACAATCTGGGACTCACTGTGGCTTCTAAGAGTTTTGTTTATAATTTTCCTCCTTCAGAAAATGGTTTTGGGTATTTTGAGAATCATAAGTGTTACAGAACACAGGAGATACTTAAGGCAAAATGTCTCTGCAGCCCTTGCACAGCTGTGCTTCTCAGGGCCTCTTTGCTTGAAAATACTGAAGATGTGCACAAGCATCTCCAAGCAGTGTCTGCCACTGATACTTAACGTTTCCATAGTCCCTTTCTGGAAGGTATTTTGTTGAAGGGTCCAATTCCTGTTGGAAATTTAATTGTAGAAGAGGAACTCACATCAGACACTTGTGGTTGTGACGCAAATGTGAGAACAGCTGATCTAAGACCTGGTCTGCCCTTACAATTTATTTCAGTTTCACATAGCAGTTGTGGCAATGTATCCATTAAGGCCTGATTAAAAAAAAAAATAAATGAACTAATAATTTACACTGACACAGGAGTAACCTTCATTTATTAATCAAAACTTATATCACTCTAAAGTAATTTTATTCTGCTTGGTAATAGGAATTTTGATGAATGTTTTAGGCTGATCCAAGCCCATCCACACCCGGTCTTGGTTGGTGTTTAAAAGTTTTGCTGGCAGTAATGTCTAACTGAGAGAGCCATGTTGGCACTGAGGCTCTGAGGAGTCCCAGTTACATAAAAAGTCTGGCAGAAGCTGCACTGGGAAGATAATTCTCTTAGGCATTTGGCAGTGCCATTATTGCTGTAACACTACATATAAATATAAATATGCACATAAATATAAATCCCAGAAGTGCAGTTATGTAGCAGAGTGACAGGTGCTCAGGGAATGATTCCAGTACCTACAGGGAGATGGAGACTATCAGTACTGTCCCCACTGTATCAGGGAGAGGATGGGAATATCATTTCCAAGCTGGTGAAATCCAGATTTATTGATGCCTCCATCTTCCATTCCCCAGAGCAGCACCTGGTGTAGGTATCCCTCTTGCACTGTCTTCCCTCCAACCTTTCCTTATACTATTGCAATTGTACCAGCCTTAATTAACATGGTCCAATTCTCTAATTCATGGATTTTCATGGGTTTTACTTCCGTAAGCTTTCTAGCATTCCAGCAAAGCTGCTTAGGGATCTCCATTTTCAAGTGCACCTAATTAAACAACAGTTGTCTGTTAAATTAGCAACCTTTGTTTCACCATCTTATTTCATCCTAAGAAGAACCAATACCACATACTTCAGAATAGCTGAGCTGTGCTTTTAGATGCCATTTAGTGCTCAGTGACAAAAATTCCCGAATTCCTGAATTGCTTGAGGCACTACAGTTTATCTGACCAGGTCACCATCCCCAAAGACTCTCTTGCTGTCGTCCCAAAGGAAACCATCACCCATGACAGTGGAGTTTACCTGGTTGAACAGAGACAGCACAGCACATGCTCTCACTACCAGTGTGAGGTAAAACACTTCCCCCCAAGCCCCAGGCAAGGGATTTAAACTCTTGCCCTTGTCACTGCACTGGGTGTGGGTGGGAGCAGGCACAGCCACTCCAGGGCTGCCCACTGAGTCAGTAAGTTGTGGTGAGTCAATTGTACTCCTGAATCCTGGATTACAGGATGGGCAGTTACCTCTTGTAAGTAATTACATTTTGTCTTAACTGGAGTTTGGCCAACAACCTTATTTTAACATTTGCTATTAGCATGAGCCAAGTGAGATATTTAATGCCCTGTGATAGGGCTGTCATGCTCTGCTGGCCAGTGGAGTTTCTGTAAGGACAGAGTCAGGCTGCTTTTCTTTTCCTGAAATCTGTCCTAAAAGCCACGGTCACCTTCCCAAGGGCTGTGTAAATCCAACACGTGTTATGTGCTGAAGTGGGGCAAACTGGCACCTTCAAGTCCACAGTAATTGCTAAATACACAGTGGGGAGGGTGAGGGGGTAAGTATTTCTTTTCCTGTGAGAGTTATTCTGTGCACTTGTGCCTGTAAGAGATAGTTTGAGACTGTTTTTGTTTACCAGGTCAAATGGATGATGTACTGGATCATATTCGCGCTCTTCACGACAGCAGAGACATTCACGGATATCTTTCTTTGCTGGTAAGCACCAGAGGAGAGAGGCTCTTTGGCATGAGATGAGAAGAAAATGGAAATGTTTACAAGGGGAAAAAAGGCACACAAAGGTGCACTGACTCTCCTGTACAGGGGTTCAGCAACTTCAAGTGTGTAGAGAGTTTTTGTCTGCAGGAGACATGTTTCCTTTCTCAGTGCTGTCATGGGAAAAACAGGAAAGAAGTGGAAAGGCTCAGTGGTATCTCATTAGTGGGAAATCATTACTGGAGTCTCAGGCCCTGCCTGTCAGAGAGGCACAGCTGACTGCCCAGTTGGATGCTTGCAGAGGTCATCACATAAATAACAGTTGATTTAGCTACAGGCAGAGTTTTAGACTTGCCTGGCTGTATCCTACAGTAAATACACAGACTGTGGATCAGGTACAAACAGCTCTGCAGCACAGGACTTTGTAGGTTGCTGTGTGGGTGGTTGTTCCTGGGATGTTTTGCCAGACATATTCCTGGTTAGGCCAGTTTTTTGGTTTGATGGAGGACAGTGGCAGTCCACACTGATGTGGCTCTCTGGTGCCAGTGGAAGGATTCCTGGTGACCTTTGTCAGAATGGGAGCACATAAATGCCCAGTTATCAGATTCAGCTCCTTTTGGTTTGGAAGTGTTTGCTGCTTGGTTGCCCTTCATAATAAGGCCTTTCTACCAGAAACCAATGAGATCAGTAGACTTTGGGATGAAAATTTAACTGTAGTCCATGGCCTTTACAGCCCTGACACAGCACTGCATGCCTTGAGTGAGTCCTCCAGATGAAGAAAATCAGGAGAACTTGGCAACATGTCAGATCTATTGAAAAGGAGAAAAAAACAGTATTATCTATCTAATTTGCATGCAGATCTACCTCTCCTGTGTTCATCTGGAGCTTTGTGGTTTTTTTTGGAGGATGAATTATGTGGGTCTGTCAGGAGAAATGGCAGAGGGCTTATCCAGCCTGTGGAATCAAGTGTGCTGTAGAGACCCTTAGTGAGGTGGGAGATCAACCTGGCACATCCATGCTCAGAGCAGAGCATTGCAGAGGTCCATTGTGTCAGACCTGGGTGCTGGCTGGCCCAGCTGGCTCAGTGACAGTGCTGTGTGGCACAGCAGGAGCCTGTCTGGGTCCAGCTGAGCTGGTCCACAGCCATCACAGGTCTCTACACTGCTCCTGCTTGCAAAGGGTAACAACTGTTCATCACACTGCTGGTAGCAACATGCCTGCCCACATGAGGATGCTGCTGGGTGGCCAGTCTTGAGCTCTGGCTTTGTCCTCCAGAAAACAGTCTGGATAATTTAATCTCAGGGTGTGTCTGGCTGCTTGTTATAGATAAAGCATGTCCTGTTGTTAATGTCCTCCACATTTTGCAGCCCTACCTGAAAATCAGTGTGGATCTGCATGTTTATGTTGCTTGGACAACAAAGTTTCTTGTATTTTGGTTTCAGTCATGTAAGTGTTAGCTTAAAAGCTGACAGCCAGAGAGATGGGAAGTTCATAAATACATCAATGAATTATTGATTTGCTGGTTTGGTCTTTGCTTTCTCACAATGACTGGGGATACTGTGAAGGCAACACCTTTGATCTTTGCATATAGAAAGCTCCTCTTATCACACATCAGAGTCTCTTCCAGACCATTAAATAATGGTACTGATAACCAAGTAAAGATTCACCCACATGTGTCATTGAGATGTGTTCAAAACTGAGTCAATGCACTTTTAATCTTTAGATCTTTTGGAAAGCAAAAGCTGCCTTGAGCTAAGCTAGCAAATCCCTACCTGTGCTGAGCATCTCTAATTTAAAGGGCAGTGGTTAAATTGGGAGCAGACAGTAACCCTCTTTTTCTTCTAGGTTTCCATTCTACTATGAACTCAAAATAGCTTTTGTAGCTTGGCTGCTGTCTCCATACACAAAAGGCTCCAGCCTCCTGTACAGGAAATTTGTCCATCCAACACTGTCTTCAAAAGAAAAGGTAATGACAGGTGCCTGGGTCCTCTCTGGGTGGAACTGTGGTGTGTTTACTCCAGTCCCTGTATCATTCATTTTCATGGAAGGATTGGGAGTTGCTGATTCTCTTCCTTTACCATTTGACCCCCACCTTTTGGTTGGTGTTTTTGTTCTTTGTGGTTGTTGTGTTTTTAAATACTGACATCTGTTCAATGCACTCACACTTATTAACTCATCTTTGTGCAGTTGAGAAGCTGGGAGGGAGTGGGATAAAAATACCTCCTGAGCTGTTTTGCATGTACTGAGTGGTTATAGCTGGAGTACTCTGTTGTGGCTGGATATAACAAATAGAGAAACTTGGTCTGGCAGCCAGGACTCTTCAACTTTGTTCCCAGCTCTGCCTAAAACATTGTACAGCAATGAGACAAACAGCCCAGTAAATCTAAAATGGGCTTAGCAAGCATATGCCTGGCTGTGCAGTGTGGTGAAAAAAGGCATGTAGCGTGTTGAGGTCCTAGGTTAAAAAATATCTAGCTCAAATTAAAGATGCTAATTTTGGGAGGGGGATGTTACAACTTGGATCATTTGCCTGCCCAGGAGATTCCTGTGACTGTGAATGAGACACTGTCAGGCAGATCCATTTGGCTCATGTGAATAAACAGACCAAGAACAGCTATTGTCACATACCAGCACACAAACTGCTGAGTGAGTAACTGTTTCCTGCACTGGCAACTTGGAAATGAAAGCTCTCCATTTTGCCACAGGCAGTGAAGGAGTAGTTGGATCTCAGTTCTGTCCAAGAAGGACAGTGGGAATCAGTCCCCTGTCTCTGCTTCCTTTTGCTTGTGCTTCTCCCAAGCAGGGCTCATGCATTTTGGGTTGTCACCTCTTACCTACAGGGAATAGGGAGAGCAGCCAGCAACTGCTCACAGCCTCCAGTCCCCACCCAGCACATCCACCAGCTGAGTACTAGAAGCCATTGCTATCATTATCATCCAGACCCCAGTGTCCCGAGGGAGGGAGAGTAAGGACAGGAACCTCCCTAACTGTTTTATTAAGCAGTATCAAAGTCCAGAAGCTCTGGGCCTACCAGTTCCATGGGCATCTGAGGCTGGGCACTGCTGTGATATGTAGAGATATCCCAGATATTTCTGAGGCCACCTGTCCTGGACACAAGGCAGTGCAGCTTCAGCTGCCCACTGTTATCATATGATTATTTTTAACTATGAGGCAATCCCATTTGTCTTTGGAGTGCATGGTTTGCAAATGGCTGTTGGTCCATGTTGCTCAGGCAGATTTCTCTTGCTTTCAGGACCCCAACTTTGACTCTCAATCTTCCATTTGTAGAATAAAAAGTTCCCAAATCCTGCAGTGGGAGTTACTGCCCTCCAGCAAACTTATCCTCTTTGCACATGTTGGCTGTGAACTTCTTTCCAGCCACACTGGAGGAAATGGAGGACATCTACCTCCTCAAAACATGACCTGACTCTGCTAAGAGTCAGGCTGGGAGGATAAGCCTCAACTTGTCCTTCTTGTGTTTTTTAAATTGTTTGTTTTGTTTTCTGCTCTGACAGGAGATCGATGACTGCCTCATCCAGGCCAAAGACCGGAGCTACGATGCCCTCGTGCACTTTGGGAAGCGGGGGCTGAACGTGGCGGCCACGGCAGCCGTCATGGCAGCTTCAAAGGTAAAGGTGCAGCTCAGGGTGGTGACTCATTAACATCTTATCTGCATCCATTGCCAGCAGCAGCCACAGCATGGAGGGGGAGAGATGGTGGGGATAGGGATTCTCTCATTATTTGGTGTAGTGACCTATAGTTTTGTGTAGTGACAGGAAAGACGATGAAGTTCATGATGGCTAAAAGTTCTTCTGCAAGGCATGCATATAACATAACTGGTATATAATTCGCTGTAGAGATTTTATATAGGAGTGAGTGGGAAGTGCCATTAGTTGCATTTGGAAGATGAGTAGATATTGGATGAGGAGTTTCATCTGAAGGGGTGTGTCCTGTACTTTCTTCCTGGCTTAAAGCCAAACCCAGAAAATAGCTGTTATCTGTTGTTCCTTTTCTTGAATAAAAGCTGCAAGGACTTGATAACTGCGTTTTGGGGTCCTGCCCTCTGGCCATGGGCTATCATGGATTAGAGTTGATGTGCACAGTGTGTTTTGGGGGTGAGACTTGGCTACCATGCTTGTTCCAAAAGGATAGTTAGAAACATATGGACAAGGAGGATACTGGTAGTAAGAACAACAGGAGAATGGGAGTTGAAGAAAGTTATTTTCCTCTGGCAAATGCTTTTCCTATGACTTTAGGTACATTGGTATGTCTTGGCCTTACTTCCTGCAAAAATGCATAATGCATCCTTGGGAGGCCAAATATCATAAAGTCTCTAAAGCCTGTTGAATGCGAGGTATTACAGAAGGGGGGGAGCCCAAAGGGTGTGCCATGCTCATGGGATCACAAGGATATGCTAAGCCCAAAAATTGCCTCCCTTTTCTCTGCCTAGCATTGTGCAGACTATGTTGTCGGGCCTGTCTTCTGAACTGTTGTTCTTCAGTAGGGAGACTCTTCTAACACAGGGACTGTGAGATAAACCAAATCTGGACTGAAACCTGGGATAAACATGGAGCCAGTGCAGTGCTGTGTATCGTATGCCCAATGAAATAACATTTTTGTGATGCCTCCAGGACACTTAACACTTTTGCTGCTGCCATGTAAGCCTGAAGAAATCACACTGGGGACATAAATAGGCTCTAGGAATGCCAGCTTTGCAGCACTGCCTTTGCTCTGAACCCCTTCCTACAAGGTGCTGCAGACTGTCTGTGCTAGAGCTGTTTTTAGGACACAGTGAGAAACTGTGTGTGAATCCCAAAGGAATTCTGGCTCCTCTCTAGGTAGCTCCTGAATATGAGAAGCTCAACAGTAACCTAAACCCACAATGCCAACCTGTTCCTCCATCAGGACTGCAACAGTGTCTGCATCAGCTGTTCAAGTGGAATGAACAGTCAGCACCACAGTTTTCCTTCCCACAGTTCCAGTTTTCTGGTGTTTTTCTTAAGAATCTCTCTGCCTTGAAATGTGGCTCCAGTGGCAATGGTGAGAAGAGGGAAGAGTCTCCATGGTACAAGGAAGCTGTTGTTTGTCATAGTTGATGAAACTACCCATTCAGTGGTGGAAGAAAATAATTCTGTGACTCGTGTGGTATTATTGTACTGCACATCTGCCAACACAACTTGAGAGAAAACTGTTGAGATATTGCAACCTGTAAATGGGCCAGAAGAGTCTTTCCTGCACACTACTTTGGGGAGGGGAAAATGATTTGTTAATAAGATTGAGAGGTTGTTATTGAATAGATTGATTGATTTTTACAACAAAGCAAGGACTGTTCAAGTGTTTCCTTCAGCCTTGACATTTAAATTCCTCTGAATGTATGAGGAAAAAATAGGACCCCTGGCTTCCTTCACTGCTTTGGCTTGTGTCCTCCAGTAAGTTGCTTGTTTCTGTGTGCCTCAGGGTGCAGATCCAACAGAGTGTGTGAGCCAATCTGACAGCTCTCCTTCTCCAAAATGGGGTAGTGCTTCAGCATTTTGGACCTTCTCAGGTTATCTCTAATCTATCAGAAAGTCAATCCTGAAAGAAAAAGAAAGGGGTATCTTCTTTTGAGCCCACAAACCTATCTCAAGTGCTTGAGCCAGCACAAGGAAAGGGATTGAACTGCATTGTGAGGAGCATGGCCAGAGGAAAAGAAAGCAAGATCATCCCTTCCTGGTGTTGGGAAGCTGACAGATTAGCTGTGCATTAGCTGTTCATGGAGCTACACCCCAGTCCATTCCCAGTGTAATATCCAGGAATGGTTAAAGCAGCCTCTGTCCCTTGCCCTTCTGATACAGAATGTGCTGCTGTTGTGGCAGGGAGAGGTGCCTGGTGTGAGTTACAGCCTGGTGTGAATTACAGCCTGGTGTGTTGTGGTGCAGAAATGCTGAGCTGGGGTTGCTCAGGTATTCAGGTTGTGATTGGGCAGGTGTGGACGTGTCCCCACGTAGCTGTCCCTGCTGCTGTGGAGGGAGTTGTTTCCCAGAGAGGAGTGGTACAACAGGCAGGGCTGGGAACTGTTTCTGTTGCCCTGGTTTTCAGCTGCTGTCAACTACATGTCAATGCCCTTACTTGTTCACTTGAGAAGGTACAACTGAGTGAGATTATTCTGTGTGAGAGAAGTTTAAATGACTAATCATCTGGAAAACACTTTGAGCAGACAGATGCCAGACCAGACTGCAGTGCTGTCCTTAGGGGGAAGTTTCCAGGGATGGAGGAAAGAGAATGCTATTTCTAAGGCTTATCATGGCTTTCCCAATGCCAAGATTTAAGGGTATCCAGCTAGTCTGTGGTAAGTGTTGAGTGTAGATGGGAAAGTGAGCCGTTCATTTGGTTTCAACCTTTAAAGGATTGTGTTAAAATTGAAACCTGCAGAGATGATGATTTATTCAGAAGTATTGAGCTCCTGCAGCTTCCATGGAAAACATGGCTTTTACCAGAAAGTGAATGTAAGGATTATTTACTGCTTCACTTGGATTACTGGGTGAGGAAAAGATGCTTTTGTATGCAGAAATGGATCCTCAGACTCTGCAAATCAACTTCACATAGTGGCAATATACAGTGAGCTGCTGAGCTGAAAAGGGACTCTGTACAGACATGTTTTCAGTAAATTAGCTGAAATCTAGAGGCTCCTATACCTGGAGAACATGTCTCATGCTGTGCATAGCCCTGTCCTCTCCTTTCTGTCTGAACTGTGATCCATCATGGCCTTTTGTCTTTCATGATAAGATCTTTGGGCAAGGCCCATCTTTTAATTCTTTTCATCCATCATATTTTTTTAATCCATTCTTTTTGTTCATCATATTTTTTAATCCATTGTGTTCATCCATCATCTTTTTATTTGTGCAGCACAGTGTGTCTGGCTCTCTGATTGCATTTGTGTGTGACAGCCTGCTGCTTATATATTTACTGCAGGCTGAGATGCTGCAAGCTGTGCACAACCACACCCTCCTGATCTCCTGTCCCTTTCCCTTTTCTACCTTAAATATCCTATGAATAAACTGAATAAATATTCAGTTAGCCAACTGCAGGCTTGTCCTTCCCCCTCCTCCTGCTCCCTGCCCCTGCTCTGTTTTGTTTTGAAGCCACAGTTGTGCTAACGCTGGCACAAACCTGTGCCAGTTCATTTTGCAGGCTGAGGAGCTGCCAGTGTCCCAAGCACCCTGGGTCTGCCCAGCTGGCTCACTTGGGTGTTTTCTCTCTCTCCAGAGTCTATTTTTGATGCTCACTAGGCAAACAGAATGTTGGAGATCTGGTTTATTACCCCTGCTAAGTGCTCAAAGCACCCCTTTTCCCTGCCCCCAGCAGCTCACATCTCCACCAAGGAACATAATCTCATTTATGGCTCTAATCCTGTCCTCATCACTTGGTGATTCTGTCACATATAGTGACTTCAAGTGGGTCAGTCCTAAGTGGTAGGATTAAATGACCAGACAGTAAATCCTGCTGCTCTTTGTGTGTTTTCAATTAGTTCCAGCTAATTCAGCTATTTCCATTCCTGAAGAGCCCTGGGCACTGACCACCACCATCTTTCCAGCTCACCTTGGTGGAGAGAAAACAAGCAGAAAAGGAGTTTTTTTGGGGTCACAGCAGAAGGGAGCAGCAGCACCAGGGCTGTTACAGCCCCAGTCATGGGGCTGCTGCAAGGCTTTGGCCAGGCAGTGCATCCATCAGATGGTTCCTGGGCATAAGTGGGCTTTTCATTGCCACCAGTCAGGTTTCAGTGTAAGCAGCTGGGACACACGTGGCTGCAGCACGGACAGGCTCCAGTGGCTTGGAAGCAGCACCAGCCTTCTCCAGCACACTTGTATGTACTCCCTTGCTGTCACCACACTCCCAGCACTTATCCTCCACCTGTCACCCTGAGCCTCATGCCACCTGCTGCTTTGCCATATCCCCAGTCCCCAGCTCTTCTATCCTTGCTTGCTTTCCCAGAAGCCTGCCCAGCCCTACCATTGCCTCCTTTCTACAACCCACACATCACCAGTTTTACACTCTCCCCCAGCTATCTCACTCTCTCTTTCAAGCTCCTGGGTTTTCAAGATCCTGCTTGGATGTATCCTTATCCCCCACCCTGAACAAACCAATTCTGCCAAACAGACCCACACAAGAAAAATCCTGCTCCCAACCACTTAACTATCCCCAAGTTGCAGCCTTAACTCTGCTTTTCAAAGGAGACTTGGAGAAAACATCCCACTGCCAACAGACCAGTGTACTCCAGAGGTTTCTGATGATGTAGCTTCCCTTGCCTGTCTCCTGCCCTTCTGTAGGTAAGGTGGCAGAGCAGCTGGTGCTGTCACCCATTGCATGCCCACTTTTTATACAAGGGAGTGGGCACAGCGTGGTGCTGGCAGTGGGCACAGAGCCTTGGCAGGGGAAGATAAATGAGGTGGATGGAGCAGGCACACATGACTGACAGTGAAAAGCCCATTTGTGCCTAATAAGTCTGAGAAAGAGTCCAGGAGCCTTTCATGCGTGGGGAAATGTGGCTGGTGGTGCTGCTGGAGCCAGCAGTCACTGTGTGGATTGTTAAAAGGAGCAGGAATGCAGAGAGGCAGAGAGGCAGGATGTGCATCCACCTGCTTAACTAATGCTCAGCAGTGCAGCCTCAGCAGTTCCCAAACCACCTGTCTGGGCTGGCAGGTCTATTTCTGTTCTATTCATGTCTATTTCCACCTTTGGGCTCACTTTCCCCTGGAGGGTTATAGCTTCATTACCTTATGGTCCCTTAGCCCAAGAAATTTATCAGGAAGTTGTTCAGTACATTTGATGTTTTTTAAACCAGGACACTGGGAGTAAAATGCTGGGGATGATTTAGGCTTTATCTTCTTTAGACAAACAGCATCTTTTAATTAATTTCTAGTATCCAGCTGCTGTAGCCAGTGCAATTGCCTGAAAATCAATATTTAGATCCCTAATTTACCATGTGATTTTAGACCTATTTACTGTGGAAACTGGGAGAAAAATACTTGTGTTGGAGAGGCATGCTGCCTTTTGTGGCAAAACAGTGGAGAACTGCACTTCTACTGGTATTGGGAGAGGGAGGCAGGGGGTGGGGAGCATCCTTTACCTTAAGATGCTTGATGAAGCCTCTTTGTAATGATTAGATCCCACTGCTCAGAGGGAGAGTTCTCTTTTGCCGAGCAAACATATGGGAGCACAGTTCTGACCAATCTGCTTAGCACCATATCTGTGACAGCCACATCATGTGCCCTGATCAGTAACATGGCCTAGAGCTGCAGAGGTCAGGAGTCATTTAGAGGTCATAGTTTGAGAAGCCTTTGGGGACACTTTACTGTTATCTCAGAGGGGAAAGAATCTTCATTTGGGATCCAAAATCAAAGATCTTGGAGCTACTTTATGCCAATAAAGAGGAACAACAAATGGCCTTCTTAAAACATATGGTAGCGTGCCACTGATTACAGTACTTTGTGAAGTATTGTCATGTGTGATGCATCTTTTATTCAGAAGTCTTTAAGAATCTGTTTTTCACAAACCTATAGAGTACAAATGCTGTTTGAGTTACAATCCAGGTAACTCTTTTCAGTTTCTCTTTCATGTTGGCTGTTTGGTTGGTGTCTCCAACAAATAAACAGCACTCACTGAATGCACAGGACATCAGAACTAAAAAATAAATTTATACAGAGAGACTAGTGTGAGAGAAATGATAACAAAGAGTTCCCCAGAGAGGAAATTAACTGCACAAACAAAAAGGGTGGATGAAATTACATTTCTACCATCAACATCAATGTCAGCTGATTTCCCTTTGAGTCTTTATTACTGTCTGACATTTCCAAACATGTAGCTCTTCCACACTAGGCATGGCATGCAGGCCCTGGCCACAAATAATGATATTGCTTGTAGGATATTTGTGTAATGTATGGTGGCAGAAGCAATTTACTCCTTCACTCATGCCTGTGCTCAGACCATAAAGCTGATGGGTTTGCTCAGGGCCTGCCTGCAGCCAGACATGAGGAATCTTCTGCGTGCAAACTCCTGCTCACTGCCCTGAGCAATTCCCCACTGTCACCCTACTGCTCAGGAGAACTGTCAGTCACCAGGACTGAAATGACTGCCACGTGTCCCTCACATAATCCTGTGCCTTAATTAGTCATTAGGCCTGACACTGGGGATTTCTCCAGTGAGAAGCATCAATCAAGTGCAAGGAGTGGAGTAGCAGCCCATTGTGTTTATAATTTGCTTTACTCTTTAAAAACACGTGTTAGCTGACACCTTGTCTGCTGGGGTTATGAAGTGGTTTCTCCAGCTCTCTGGGGAAGCTGAGGAAGGGAGAACCTGTGTTCAGAGATGTAGTCCACAGGTGGGTGTCCCTGCTTTTTATGTGTATGTGAGTCCCTGCACATGGTGCCCAGTGTCATGCTCATGTCTCACCTCGATTACTTATGCTTCAAATAGATCTTATTCTCAAAGCTTTTATGTGTGTTGCCACAATGGCTCTCTTTTTTCCCTTTGCTAGGTCTCTCAGCTACTTCATTTACACTTGTATTGGGACCAGAAAAAAGGGCAGGTAATCTGCTGAGTGCTTTTACTAACCCCTAACTAATATCTGCTCCCTGTTAGACTAGTTGTTAGACTAGTTGTTAGACTAGTTTGGACTGTTTTCAGCTGAGATTGGTCTGAGGCCAAGTGCTGTCTGCTCTGCTCTGCTTCCAGTGGATAGTGTGTGCTGAGCTTTAAAAGCCTGTTCTTGATCTCATCAGCAAATTGCCTTCCAAGTCCTCTGCTGGCAGTTGAAGAGACTCCAGCTCCAGGCAGGGAGCTTTGTACATGGAACACTCATTTAACTGGGCTGATTGCTGCTTCATTGGCCAAGCTGCTGTGTTTGCTGTTGTGTTCTCACTAATGGATGAAGGGAGCCTCTCTCCCTCTGCTGTGATCCCTGTGAGGATGGTTGGGGTTGCAGTGGAGCTTTTGAAGGATTTCTGGCAGGTGTGGTTGGGGCAGTCCTGCTGACACCATAACTGACATCCTGGGAACCTGCACTACACCTTGTGGTGGACACTGGCAGGATGGAGGCTGCCACGTGCATGCAGATATCTGTGGAGGAGAATTACTAACCACAGTTCCAGCAAAAAGAGAGGAGAGCATTAACAGATTGAGTACTGTGCTGGGAGTGACTTAGTGTTCCCTTGCTTGTCCATTAACTGCTGATCCTTAGAGGCAGAAGGCCAAGAGGTGCCATCCTGCATTAACACTGATTGTATTAAAAGCTTCTCTTTTGTGACTTGGCAGTTTTGGGTTCCTGATTTGTCATGCTGTGTCATAGTTTCCACAGCTGCAAAATGGAATTTGCAGGTATTAGAGGTGTTTTGAAGCCTAAATAATATTTACAGAATTCTTTCATATTTTCAGACTGAAGGAATGATAAAATCTAGACACTTATTTGTTTATATTTAGATCATATTCAATGAGACTGTTACATAATAAATTGCAGATTTTTAAATTATGTGCCTAATTTTATTTACTTTAGCTAAAGCTAAAGTACAGTCTGCACATTCCACTGAATGTAAACCCAGTTTTCCCCGGACTCCTAAATGCATCTCCCTCTAAAAAGTTTTAGTTCAATTGGGAATGCAGAGACTGATTATAAAGTGGTAAAATAAATTAAGACAGTTCCAGTTCTTTCTGATGGAGTGCCTTTTACAGTGCTTGTCACAATGCAGATATCAGTTTTTTGAAAGTATTTGTGATCCTTCCAGGCAACTACTTGTTGATCAGTGTTTGTGCTCTGGACCCAGAGAGGCTGATGTTTGTTTCTGGAGATAATGATGGTGATGTCTGCAACATGAAGAGGAAGGCAGTGTGCAGGTTGCTGGCTCTGGAAGTTCAGTGTTTTCATACTGTTTTGTCATACTCTTTAAAGCAAAAAGGAGAGAATGTGCTAGATGTGGGTGAGGAAGGAATGTCTATACTACAGCTGTCATTTTGACCATATCAGGCAGATATACTTAAATTAGTTTTAGATTAATTACTATGCCATGTGGATGGAAGCTCTAACTTCACTTAGAATCACAAATGGGCTTCTCCAGCTTGTCCTGATGGCCAATGCTCTCATACTGTTGGTGCAGTTATGAATCTAAATAAGATTGATACCAAGTGACAGCAGTGACTGGGCAGTGATATTACCATGTCCTTTTTAGTATTTGTCTTTTATCCTATTCAGAAGCACTGGCTCTTCCCTGTAAGAAGAGAACTTGTGAGGCTGGTAGATCCTGGGGGAAAAAGAAGCAAAGGAAGCCTGAAGAGCTCCACTTTTGGTTTGTGGTGTACCTTCACCTGTGAGTGAGATCAGATGAATTTGGGGACAGATGCACTGTAGTGATCAGGGCACAGAGAGACACCTGTTCCCACCTGTGGCCCCCAAAACCTCACTGTCTAGAAAACTCACTGTCTGTAAAATCAGAAGTGCCATGCCCACAAGGATGGCAAGAAGAAGCTGGATAAGAAGTTGAATCCAGGCAGGGAGTCTTGTGCCCAGGGAAGTTAAGGCTCAGTTTTCCAACACCATTTCATGCTTGTGTCCTCTAAAAGTCCCAAAAAACACAGGTCCCACACTGCCAGCACAATCATCCTGGCAATTGTTGGTGTTCAGTGAGGAGGAGAGGGAGGTGGTGTCATCCTCAGTCCCACAGCCCTCACAGTCACAATTTCCAGAGGCTGTGTGATGACACTGAGCTGTTTCTCTGTTGACACAGTGAAATGGTGTTACTACAGCTCCTGCCATGATGTTACTGCTGTCACACTCTCTAGGATAAAACTAGTGTGGATGTGCTGCAAACATGCCTCTGGCCTGCAGCATGGGCATAGCTTCAGGGCCTGGATCCTCTCTCTGTGCTGAAATTCCTGGGATATCTCTCATGTCTGTAGCAGTTGGAAGAGCATCTGCATGATCATGGTCACAACAGTAAACAAAAATCCCCCAAACAGCTGCTCTTCATCTTCCACGTGATTGTTTTAACAAAACACAGCCCAAAACATGTGCTGTGCTAAATCTATTCTGTTGAGAAATAAAGCTATTAACTTGTTATTTTCTTTTGCTAGTAAATGATAAGTCTTTTTGTGGAATAATAAGCATCACATCTTGATAAAGTCTTTATTTCTAAAACATAGCTCTGTAAAGCCTCACCATGCTGGCTTTTCAAATGTTTGTGATTTCATATACACCAGCTGCTTATGTGGCAGGGAAATAAAGGTTGGTAAACAATATTTTCCATTTTACTCTGAAACCATCCCCATTTTGTGGTAATTTCTGTCATGTTTCTATTTGGGGTCAAGTAAAAATATGGTAACTGGGAAAGAACTGTGAATGTTACACTGTATTATAGGAGCAAGTAAATCAGGTCTATCCCTACAAAGGGCAAAGGTACAGAAACTGGAAAGAAAAAAAATGGAACTTTGCAAGTTTTCACAGGTGTTCAGTGCCTTCACTCAGCCCAGGCCTTTGCTCTTCTTGCCATTTCTGATATTTGGAAAAATTGTTTCATAGAATGGTAGGAACAGTAACAATAATATTTTGCTATTATCTGTTTGATAAACAATCTTTATTTTTGCTGTTAGAAACTCAGATTAAATTAAAGCAAAAATTAGGAAAATGCAATTTTAGTTCTTTTTTTCCTGGAGAAAGTCAAGCTGTTTAGCTCAGCTGCTTCAGTCTGTGCTCAAGGCTCTGTATCACACGCTGATGTAACAGACCCACAGATGACAGGCACATATCAGGCCCCTGTTTCAAAGCTCTCCCTGAGGCCTCTGATCATTCTATGCTGCTGTATCACAAGGTGCAGTGCACGAATATTAACACATCTTCATTTTCAGTGTGTTGGTGTCATCTTCCCTGCCAGGTTGGTCTGATGCATGAATCTCATCTCTAACCTGACTCATGTCCATGTACATAAATTGCTGGCTGGAATGAAATGGAATTTGGGTTAGCTGGCTGAGCAGAGCAGCTGGAGGGAGGTTAAAAGCCTGAGCCCTGCTGACACTTGAGCTGGGTGTGAGGCAGGAATACAGCACTCAAGTTACAGTTCATCAGTTGCTAACCCTCTGGCTTTGCTGGCCCAGTCATTCTGCAATAGCAAAATATTATTTAATGGTCAGCTTGCTCTCACTGGAGATCTGTCTGTTGTAATCAGGCTGCAGGGTAGGATATCTTGTGTTGGCTTTGAATCAGTCACTGAGAATAGGGTGTCTGTGCAGGAATTCAGTGCAAGTTCCAAAACCCATCCAGAACTGCACTGAACTCTGGGCAGCTGAGATCTCACCCAGCTGACCAGCCATGCAAGGCAACTACAGTTACCAGCCCAGTAACATTTGCACAGTAAATGTAGCTTACACTGGCTCAAAAGGATTAACTGGAGATGCCTCTTGGAGTGAGAACATACCCCAAGAGTGGCTCAGCCACTGGCTGAGTACTCAAAATTCAGGCATCAACTCTTGTGCCTGAGGCTGGAGAATGTGAGGGCAGAGGTGAGAGTTTAGCAAAACCTGAGTTCTAAGGACTCCACTGGCATGGGTATAAAATCATCAACATAACATGTCTTGGTATATTAGCAAAGAAGCCCCATCAATTTAAAATACTTTCTAAAGTAGAATAGGCTAGTGGGAAAGAGCAAAGTAAGTCTGCTGCTTCTCTGTAATAGTCTGCAGGAAAGCTAAATGTGGAGTTGGGAGGGAAGTTTGAATCTGTTTTTCTTGTACAGAAAGCTTCAGGCTGAAAAGTTGAGTGGTTACTGGTCTGTCACTTTTCTTGAATGTAAAAAGTGCAGACTGTCACAGTGCCTGTAGGTATAAGCCTCTGATGCCCTCTCTACTTACACACCCTAGAAGTAAGGTGCTGAGGAATTTGTGTGAGGTAGAGGCACTGATTTCCCTTTACTGTGCATGCAGGATTTCTGAAGTGGTGTTGGTGAATCAGCAGGTAAATTATTGTTTTGCCTTCCCAATGGATCAATGCCAGTACACAGGGGACAGGCAAGTGCTGCCTAAGAGCTTTAGCAAGGAATGTGTCCAGTCTTACCTTGATTGTAGCTGTTCAGGATGAGACCTTTCTCTCTGCCAGACAAGCACCAGAGTGGAGTCTCCACTGGCCTTGACCTGCACCCTGGGTCAGAATATTCACAACTGCAGCCCAGAAGGGAGCAGTGACATGTTCTGGTCCAGCCCCAGCCCAAGTCCTCTGGCAGCAGTCAGGCTGTGCTGCCTGGACAAATACAGGTCTAGATGAAAGTGGTGGGCGAATTGCTACAGGTTGCCTCATCTTTTTGTTAAACAGGACAATATTTACTGTCTGTTATTTGCCTTCTTTCTGATTTCATCTCAGTCAAAGCATCCATTGAGTTTTTCCTAATTTACAGTTGCAGAAAGAATGTTAGAATCAGGATCTATGTGTTTATTTCAGTATTTTTTTCAAACTACTGGACTATGTGCTATGAAGCGTCTTTCAGATCCTCCCCCCTCAATAAAGTGTTAAAACATAAATGTAATTTTTATCAGTTATGCAGTTTATATTCTGAATGTCATTTAATGTAGCTTAAAATCTGAATTTCATTTAATGTTGCTTAAAAATTCTGTGATTCTGTATGGATTGAATTTTCTGGTGTTCCTGCTTTATGGCTGTGGTGTAGTATGAGGGTTAAAGTCAACAGTCACCATTTTGATGTGATGCAGTTTTAATGGAAAGTGTAATTTAACCAACCCATCCTTTACAGTTACATTCCTTTCACCAAGGAATATCTTTGTTGTCAGATTGAGAATTAGTGTAAAAAGAAAGAAAAATATTGCATTAGCTCATTTCTTCCTTAAGCTGCATGAAAAAAAGCATTGTGATATTTCTTGGAATTTAACAGTATCTTTTTATTACTTTAAAATTTCAAATTTTTTGTGCTCTGGAAATGTTGTGTATTGCTGAAAATGGCTGAGTGAATATCATCATAGATGATTAAAAGGGAGTTATTTTGAGGCAGGCCATTTAATTGTGATTCTGAAGCCAAGCATCTGTTTGACTCATTCCTAGTGAAGAAAAGTAGCTACTAGAAAGATACAACACCATTCTGCTCCTTTACATGTGGCCAAAACTGCTCTGTGCTCAGATCACTGCAAAGAAGATATTTGCCATAGAACCACTCCAAAAGGAAGAGCCAAGAGAGGGATGATGCTTTGAGCAACACATTTTTGTCATCTCTAGATTACTGGACAATTTTTTTCCTCTTCCTATTGTCCTGATGGATTTCAATGAGCAAGAGGGGAAAAAAAAAAGTCTCAAAATGTTGGATGTAACTTTGTTATTTACTTGCTTGTTTAACCAGGGACAGGGAGCCCTGTCTGAGAGACTACGGAGCTTCAGCATGCAGGACCTGTCGACGATCCGTGGGGACAGCAGCAGCACCGTTCCTCCCTCGGTCACTGTACGAACAAGTAGCAAACAGGGCCACCCAAAACCATCCAGAAGTGCATCAGAAGGCACTGGCAGCTCAGGTAAGTGCCAGTGATATTTTCAGTGTTGTGTTGTCTGGAATATCACACTGTTCAATGAAGTCATGCCCTTGGCAGGAACAGAGAGAAACAGACACTGCAGGGCAGCACATACCAGAATTCCCAGGACACAGACATGTTGTTGAGTCTCTCAGCACTTAGGAGAAAAAAAACAGTATCATCATTTGGTTACTATTCCTGCCTGGTACCAAGGATGGGACTTGAGCATGCAGAGAAGCCAGACTCAGTCCTCAGTCTTTGCAACCTGAGCTGGAAAGCTGGGCTGGGGGCTGCAACACATGCTAAAAAAACTGTGTCTCCTAAGGGCAATGGTTTGTTTTCTAATTCTGAAAGAACAAAGGGAAGAAATATCACGCTGTAAATCCGTTCCTGAGGATTCAGTTAAAAAATTTATTTCAAGCTTGGGTAAAGAAATCTTTTTGAGTCCAAATCCAAAACATTTAATTGGAGATGGCTTTGCAGATTAGATCTCAAAAATTGAGGCATGAGGGTTATCCCAAGCAGGTGGCTCCAGATGGCTTCTGGGATTCCCACACACCACCAAAGATCACTCAGCTCCAGTGCTGTGATGAGAAGCCATGGAAAGTTGCAGGCGTGTTGCACTTGGTAGCTTGTGAAACATATGCTGGCAAGTCAGAAATTCAGCAGTTTCAACTTGTGTGTGTTGAGGTCTGTGCAAACACTTGCAGTCTTTCAAGCCTGGGTAGTTGCTACCCCTTCTAATTCGCTTTAGCTTTGGAATGATATTTGAAATGTCTTGTCTCATGCTTCTTAAAGAATATCCTTCAAGCCTTTTACAAATTCTGTGAATCAGACTTCTCCTCTTTTTCTAACATTAGCTGTTGAATACATTTTCTTTATGGAAAAACTGAAATGTTGGTGCACAGTGGTTTTATTCTTATCTTTATATAAGGTCTTGTGTATACTTCTCTTGAAGTAATCAGTCTGAAAATAACATGTTCACACACAGAATATAAGTCTTTAAAAGTCACATATTTACACCAAAATCAATAATGCCACAAATAAACCTTAATTTAGTTGTCTTAATTCCATTTTGAGTAGAGCAGCCTTTGTAGTTTTGCTCTTGAGACAATGAAGTCAGCTCACCTGACACAAACCCCTGTCTCAAGACACAAGAGATTTTTTTATTTTGGCCTGGTTTTGTATCCATAGTGTACAAGGATCTCTCAGAATGAATCTCTGAAAAACTGTGCATAAACTTTTTGAACTCAGCCTGTGTTTATCACAAATTTTTGGATTCAAGTAATTTGAGGTTTTGTTGTTTTTTTTTTTAATGGAAACTGCACAAATTTCCAAAATCTTCCAAGACCTCTATCTATCCTATCTCACTTGGTGATTTCATTGAGATGCCTAATTCTCCACCTGCAGAGAATACAAAGAGACTCCTCTTGCAGGTGGTGGGAGACTCCAGCCATGAGCTTTGCTCTCACTTTTAATCACATTAAGTGAAAGATACAGTTCTGGTCTCTCCAGTCCTTGTGCTGTTTCGTGTGGGCACCATTTTGTATGTAATCAGAATTTCTGGAGGGGAGAATTGACCAGAGTCAGATGTTGTGTGTGTGTGTAAGACTGTGATGTGTCAACCAAACTGTATCACATCCTGAGGGCCATATTCTGGTGAAATGACACTGCTCTGGGCACACTAAACCCAGACATAATTCCATCATTCCTCCTTTCATATTTGTTTAGTTGGAGAGCTGGACATAAGCAAGGGATAGACAGAATTTGCCTCTGCTCATTAGTGTGCTGTATACACATGTAATATATCCATATGTGAGAATGTGCATGAGCAGTCACTGCAGAACAGCAGACACACAGCTCTTTCTCCTGGCTCTAAGCCCTCAAATGACATAAATGTCCCTGTCACATGTCCCCACTGCCTCACAGAAACATTGAACTCCTTTTTTTTTTCCTACTTTAGAGATAGTGAGACATAGTCAGTGTGACATCAGGTGGAGTCAGCAAAAATGACCCAGACTACGTGTTTGGCATGAGGGTGTTCACATTTTAAATAGCCACCTTTTCTTAAGAATTACAGAACCTGCTTCTATTTTCCTGATGCTCTATCACCTTTTACATCAGTGACCTGTCACCCAAAGAAGACTTAAAGTAGATATTTTTGTTTTGATTTTTTTTGCTGTTTAGAGGTGTTTCCCTCTCTTTTTTCTTTCCATCCTACTCCCACTGCCAATCCACGAATTATATTAGCAACATTAAAAAAAGAACTAACAAAAAAGGAAACATCTTACCCTTTCCTTTTGCAAGTGTTTTATTCCTAGTGCTTTAAGAGAAACCTTAAAATAGGAGGATAGTGATTCCCAAAACAAATACTAAGGTTTTATATAATTCAAAGAAGGCTTATGTTGATTGTCCTTGACTGCTGCCAGCTAGAATTGTTCCTGCTCCTTGATCTCTTTGTGACCACACTAATTAAGGGAATTAGCTGAGGGCAGGGCTTAAAGGTTACCCTCACAGTGAAGAACACAGAGCCATATTCTTAGCTGATGTGTTTTCTTTGACTGAAAAGACAGCAGAGCTCAGTTTCTGAGGGGTAACAGCCTTGCTGTTACAGATTTTTAGATGAAGCACTCAGGAAAGAAATGCAGACTAAAACAACCATCCCTTTTTGCTGAGAGCTCTGAAACTCATATGATTGGAATTAAGGTATAGCTGGAACAATGATGTCTGAACATAAAAATGCATGTTAATTCAATTAGGGACTAAAAGCTAAACCTCTGTCATCACATGGGACGTGGAGGATGCTGAGAGCTGGCCCCACTCGGGTCTGCTGTAAATACCAGCTAGAACTGGTGGCTTTGCACTGTGGTGGTCCCTTCCTCAGGCATTGATCTTTGCTCTGTTATGCTGAAGAGTTTCTTTGGGCTTTATATTATTGTTGTTATTATTTTCATTATCATTTTGTTATCAGAGGAACTTTGTTTGCAGCTGATGCCTACATCCCTGGAAGTGTCCAAAGCCAGGCTGGATGAGGCTTGGAGAAACCTGGTTCAGTGGAAAGTGTCCCTGCCCATGGCAGCAGGGATGGAATGAGATGACCTTAAAGTCCCTTCCAACCCACACCAAGCTGTGATTCTGTTAGCCCATAATCTGTTTTGGTGATAAGGTGATGGAACAGCCCAGCTCTGGCTACTCAAGCTGTCCAGTAGTAGAGAGCTGTGAACTCAGAGGAAGAAATCCTGATTTTGATGCAGATTAAAAATACCTTCTTGTACTATTTTTGAGGGATTATTTTTAGTTTGAGCCAATGTACCAATCTGCCTTATTGGAAGGCTCCAAGATCTCTGTTTTGGGAGACTTTCAGGGAGAAATGAGATCAAGAGACCAGGAACTGGCAGTTCCTCAAGCTGCCTTTGCTGCAGAACAAATGGTGTATGGAAGCATACTCTGACTTAGAGCAGTGAGGCAAAGGGAAGAGAGAGCTCTTTAGATTGAGCTTAGAGTTGTTGATATGGGTCCCATTCTCTGAGCAATGGAAACACAGCCAGACCTGGTGTGGAACTTGGTGTTGTTGGTTCCAGTCCTATTGTGTGAGCATGTTTAAGAGCAGATGTGATACCTGAAAGAAAGTGATTTGGAAAGACAGAGGGATAGAGAGAGGTCTGTTGTCTTTCCTACACAGAAGGGAGTGCTAAAATTCAGTTTTGTTGGTATTAAACCCCCCAGTCCTCCTGTGAGCACCAGCAGTTGTTCAGGTTCTGGTTTTACAACTCTTGGGTGTGTTTCCAAGCCCACTGAAGCATGTGAAAAGGCTGTCCTGACACCAGTGGGCTGTGGCCAAAAGCTGGCTGCAGGACCAGGCTACACAAACACTCAGCCTATTTTCTTTCCACTGTTGTTATTTTTGTAATGTGAATGGTGCTGCTTAGATAGATTTGTGATTCTTTGAATCCCCTCTTGACACAAAGTACAGTGTGAAGAGCTTGGGATTTTGTAACAACTTCATGCAGAGACAACAAAAGGGGTTTTTTTGCCTGCTGAAGAGTGTCTTATGAGGCCAAGAAAGAGAATAAGCAAGAGCTGCCATTGAGACAAGGAGAATTGCTCCTTTTCCTCTACCCTTTGCTACTTTTTTCCCCTCTGTACCTTTTGCTGTTTTGCTGCCTTTCAGTGGTGCCTGTCCATTGTGCAGTTCTGCTGTGAGGATGGTCCTGCAGGAGTGGGACTGCTCAGCACACAGTGAGCTTTAGGTGTGCTCACACTCATCCCACAGAGAGACCCTTCTCCTCCTCCTCCTCCTCCTCCTCCTCACACCCAGCCAAAGCCACACCCAGCTGACATGAAGAGGCAGAGGCTGTTTTTGCCATGATTTGTGGGGGCTGCTGACCCCACAAACAGCACATCCCAGGAGGCTCCAGAGAAACGTGCACATCTTCCTTTGATGGGCACCAGGGACACACAATGATCCCCTTCCTCCATGTAGCAGACCCACCACCTCTTCATCTGATTTTTCACTTCACTCTCAGTTCAGCATTTCTCAGTTTATTGTCCTGGCACCCAGATGATGGATGGTGACATTTTACTTTGATGCCTGTTCCAACCTGTGCTTTTTCCATAGGCAGAACTGCCTCTTTCCTTTGGGAATTGTAATTGTCATGTGGCTATGCACTGTTATGGAAAACTGAAAATTCCAGAACAGTATTTCCAAATATTTTTCGAGGGAATCCTGTTGTTCTGACAAATGCCCAGTAACAATCCACATATAGATTGTCTTTATTAACAGGACCTTTTGCACTTCTTAACCTTATGGTGTTGCCTTAATTTGTGTTGCATCACAGGACAGTCAGTGTCCAGAGCTGATGCTGCCTGGGTCAGAGGACCACAAACAATGGAGCCACCCTCTGTATTGCCCAAACCCAGTGCTCTTTCTGCTTAAGCTCGTCCCAGGCTAAGATCATTCTTATCTGGAATGATTTCAAAGCAGAAATGGACAGTGTGATTTCTGATACTCTCCATTCCTCTGAGCAGGAGAGAATCAAAGCTGGTTTTTGGTCTTGTGCTAAAGGACCAAAAGCTTTGCAGTACAGAACAAACCTGAGGGAACATCAGCAGTCAGGATGTGTTTGGGTTTTCAGTCCCCATCAACCAGAAAGATGTGTGAGAGCGACCCAGATATATGTTGTCTGAACTCCCAGAGAATAAAACTGTGGTCAATTTCCTTCTGTGTAAAATCAGAGGCTGAACACACAGCAGATCTCTTGAGGAAGCCCGTAGTTTCACAGCAGCATCCAGCCAATGGGAGGCAGCACTCCCACTAAAAGGGTGTAACCCAACTGCCTGCCTCTGGCCCATCTGTCTTTTCCTTTGGATACATTTAAATCTTATTTTTACATGCTGACCCCAGTCAAGGAATTGGTTCAAGTTAAATACTATCCCTTGCTTCCAGGTTGCCCTTGACCTGGGTCAGATCCTCAAGCCAGTAGAGAGCAGCAGCACAGACATCAGCAATGGGACAAGGAAGGTGGAGGCCAGAGTGCAAGGGACAGGGGGCATCTGCTTTCAGTAGTGCTGCTTTAAAATGACTGTGAAACTATGGAAGAACTTCCAGTGTCTCCAGTGCAGGATAATCATAAGTAAAAAAAAAAAAAAAATCATGCAGAGCTCAAACCTTTTTCTTCTTCAAAAATTTTCTTTAATGTGGAGTCACTGATGCCACTGTGAACACTAAATTGAAAGGCTCAAACTGGAAATTTAGGCTGTTTCCTGGAACAAAAACTGTGCTCAAGATGAGGCTGTAAACTTCACACATTCATGAACACCTGCTTTCACTGTAGGGTGCAATGCAATTCCCTTGGTTGCTTTCATTCTTATGGCAATTCCATCAGGACATCAATTCCTTTAAGACCCTCCTTGTTTAGGAAGATCAGGGATGTGTGGATAGTTTTCCTTAGAAGCTGTATGAGTGGTTGCAGCAGCCAGACTTCTCCTACAAGAATTCTAAATCTACTGAAAAAAGTCCAGGCACGTAGCCCTACAAATCCCAGTATTGCACTTTGTGTTTGTTATCATACAGCCTTTTGCACTGGGTTATGCATCCATGCTCCCACTGCTTGTCCACACTCCCAGGTCCCTCCAGTCAGGAGTTACTTCTGTTCAGTGGTCTGAGAACAGCAGCAGGGAGCTGTACCTATCCCCATCCTTAACACCCATATGGACACAGCCTGGGATGAGGCACATTCCTGAGTCTGTGCTCCATGCTGGTCAGTGGAGACTCATGTCCCTGTGCACACGAGGGCCTTGAAGTCCACTTCAAAATGCTGCCAAGTGTTTTCTAAGGATGAGTGGCTTCACCTGATGACTTCCTAATGCTCAGCTCCTCTTTCAGTGTGCACGTGTTGCTCAGTATGCCGACTCCTCAGAGGTGAGTGCTGGATTTCCTGTGCCCTGGTATCCATGCATCCCTTTTGGGCATGGCTGCATTCCCCAGCCTGGCTTGCTCCTGATGCTCTTGGTCACTGGGTTATTAACACCAGGGGAACAAAGCAGGGGAAGGCCAGGCTGTGGGTGGGTTTGGGAGCTGTGTGTGTGCTGATGGCCAGAATCACAGCGCTTCTCACCGTACTGACCTGTGTTACCCAAGGATGGGGATTGTTTCTCTGGAGAAGTTCATTCCTTTCTCTTCTAGAGGATGTGCCACATCCTTGCTGTGCAATGTAACTCCTCTGCCTCGTGTCCCCCAGTGCTGATGTAAATCCACTGAGAATGCAGCAAGAGCAAACCCTCATCAATCCCAGCCCTGTTTTGCTGTGTTCCCTAAGGACTGGCACATGTTCCTCCATTGGTGGAGAGGATATTTGTGTTTGGGGTGAGCAGGGTTTGTAGCAAAGCCCAGCAGCAGACCCTGGTATGACAAAATAGACTTGAACTGACTGTCCCTAAATCAGTTTCTGGCAGAAGCATTTTTGAAAAATGTCCCCACTGTCCCCGACATTTATTGTGTTTACAAACATCAGAGTGCAGTGAATGGTTCAGCTGCTGGTGGTCTTGTCAGTGCTGTGCCAGTTAGCTCGGTTGCTAAGAGCCCAGACATGTCACTTCTGCATTTTTTCCCAGTGACAGATGAAAGGAGTGGGAGAACTCCAATTTGGGCATGCCAGAGGATGGGACTGCCAAGCAGCTTGTCTGGGGAGAAAAAAGAAATACAGACTGGCAGTGTCTCATGTTGGTGGAAGCATAAGACCTTTGTAACTCCTGATCTCATGTGCTTTTTGTTTATTTTGCACACTAATAAACCTGGAGACAGAAGCAGAAGGACTAAAGGAACACAGTGCTGCCACCATGCTGCAGCCACCTGTGCCTTCCCACAGCCCTGCACCAGGTGTCAGAGCCCTGTTGGTGCTTGGAGGCTGATGGTTCCAGCCTGGCACAGCCTCCTTGCACCCTGCGTGGGTGGCAAACCCACCCTCATATTTGGATAACATATTTGATTTGTTACCCTTCCTTTTCTGGGTGAGTGTGCCATTGTGCAGGACAATGAAGCATGTTTAAGGTGGTATCTGTTGAGACAACCATGAAACATTTGTATTCACATGGCATTTTACTAGAACCCTTCTAATTTTAGCCTATTTTATGGATTTGACTTCAAAATGTTATTTATAAAAAGAATCACTGAATCCTTATGGGCTTAACAGTCATGAGGTAATCTTAGGAAAGTCATTTAATGGTGCTAAAGCAGCAATCAGTCCAATATGTTTATGAATTGGATGGACCCAAAGTAATTTTGATCTTGCCAAAATTGTGTACCCACCTGTCTTTCACGTTGGCTTGTTTTATTATTCCTGCGCCCCTTTCCAACATAATCCAGTCCCTTAGACCATGTCAATAGGGATGTGTCGAGGCTCTGTGTCATAGAGGGTTCATTCTGTCTCCACAGGCTGCCCTTTCTCTGTCTCCAAGGCAATAGATGCATTAATGCACTCTCAGACAGTGGTCTGCCATTAAAATGCTCTTTTGTAAGTGCATCTTTGGTAGCTTGGAGAGCTGACTACGTCATGTGAACATTTTTCAGTGCCACAAAAAGCTGGGGGAAGAAAGAATCTAATTTTGTTTAGCTAGGACTAAGTTGCCTTGAGCTATTGGCACTCATCTTTTCTTGGTGCAAACTTTCATGTAGCCAATTTCAGAGTCCCATCATTAACAGCTCCCATTTCCAAAGAGTTTATAATCTAAATGAGCAGATAGTCAAGTCTTTCCTCAAGCAGGGATATTAAAGGCTGCTTTGGAGTCTTGGTGCAGTCTTTTTGGCAGGAGCAGTTGCCTTAATGCTCTTGCAGGTAAAACTCAATTACTTCACTGTCTGACTCACAGAAACCTCCACAGCTCTTAGGAGAGCACGGGCTGGTGGAGCAAAAGTCCAAACATTCTGCTGCCTAGATGATATCCTGAGAGAAGGTGTCTTGGGGATGAGGCCTGCAGGTGCCATGGAGTGTGCATTTCTGCAGAGCCTGAAGGCCTGGCTGGGCACAGCCTGAGCCCCCTGAGCTGTCAGCAGTGGTGCTGGGCTGGGTGCTGGTGGGCTCCTGTGTGCTGGAGCAGGACTGTCCTATCAGCAGTGGTGGGCTTCTCTGTGCTGAAGCTGTTGGCTCCACAGGAGAGCCCTTTCCTGCCCAGCTGGATCACTCCCACTGGCCTCACGGTCTGCACATGACAAAGCATTGATGCAATTCAGGACATTCATCCTCCTCTGCTCTGGGCAGCTTCACTAAAACACAAGCCTGTTTGACAGATGTACTCCAGCACATCTTTCTGACAGCTCCTATGCCAGCTCCTCTTGCCTTTGTTCAGGGCCAGGCCTTTGCTGGTAGAACTCTTTCCAGGTCTTTATCTGAGTTTCTGATTTATCTCCTTTGTGTTCTGTGGGAAGTCAGGCTGCAGCATTCAGGAACAGTGGTACAATTATGTAAGAGCTCTTTTTCCCTTTCAGAGAGGACAGAGTGAAAATCTCCAGGGATATGTGTTTGTCTTTTGGCAGTGCCTGGCAAATACTTAAACAGTGTTCAATAATAAACAGTCTTGCTTGGGACCGGCGTTTAAGAAATAACAAAATTATGTTTGGTGGTGTTCTCTCAACTAACATCTCTTAGGTGCTGTTGCAAAGACCTGGGGCATGGTTGAGAGTGAGAAACCATTTTAATTCTTGCAGAGAATAAATATATCTCTCATGAATTGAAGAATCAGCTGTGTATCAGGAGAATTGTTGGGACTGCAAGTATCTGAGGGGGCATTTAATACAAAAATGCTGATCAGAGGCCTTAGGCAGTGTCAGAAATGTGCAGGGACATTAGTGATGAATGGGTCTGGTTTGGGTGTGCACTGCAGGGTTGTGCTCCACAAGGTGACAGATCACACACAACCAGCAGTGCAGCTCACCAAGGACCTCGATGGGACATCCACTTAATTGTGCATTAACCAAATCACCTTAATTGTGCTTTAACCAAATCTCCTTATTGGTCAATTGGCTGAATCCAACCCCTTCTTTGTGGTATGCTAAGAAGTGCACATGAGTTATTACAGTGGAAAGTGCTTTAAAAACACTAATTGACTTTGTGTCAAGGGGGCTGATTGTACATCTCTGAACTAATTCAATTAAATGGTGGAGGTGGTTTTATTTTGGTTCTTAGCCAGTTTTGCTTCCAGCTCTCATTTGGGGGATTTTTTTTAACCTTATTGAACGTAAAGAACAAACAACAATTTTCTGTTGCTCGAGGCATTTTTTTCCTTAGAATTTCCCTTTACTAAATACTGAAGCAAATTTTGTAGGGCTGGTTTGCATCACTTTGCACTGGTATTTCTGAATAGCAATTTGTGATTTTGTTTTTGAGATTTAAAAATAGTTTCATATTTATTTTGGTTATTTCAAGGGAGAAAAAAATCCACAGAAAACCAGTAGTTTTTAAGTACATTTGCATTTTACCAGCAGAAAGTTAAAACAATAATTGTTGTTTAATAAACTCCAGCTGAATGACAGGTATGATAAAAGCAAAGATGAATATTTCTGTGTTCTGAAACAATGTTCCTTCCCCCTCTGCACCCAAATGTTTTCTCCTAACAGTTTATTCTTTCTTTTTCTCTATGTAAATATTATGGGACTCTGATGTAAGTGTTACAGATTGCATGAATTTTCCTCTGAGGTGTTTGGAATAGACTAGCACTTAACAACTCACTCATTTGTGGGATGTGTTTTCATTAACGGATGACTTTGTTGATGTGATTAGGCTTGTTTGCCTTGGTTGCATTTGATTCCAGCTCTGGAAAGGATGTCTGCCTCTGTTTGGTGGCTCCTGGGCAGTGTGTGCTGGTGTAGTTGGCTGCTCCTAACTCCTTGGTTTGGCAATGAAAACTGCTGGGGAAGTACAGGACTTGGGTAAATGTCTTTTGGAAATGATGGTGAATTTGTCTTTGTTGCAGGGGAAAGAAGCTGATGGCCATCGTGTAATAGATATCTGTTCTCCTGTGCTTATTAAGTGGTGTGCAAACCTCTTTATATGAGTGATGCCCTGGAAAGGCTTAACTTTGGAGTGACTTTACCTTCCATTACAATAATACAACACCTCATTCTTGATTTGTGTAGTCTGTGACTGTGGTTTTCCCCACTGCTCCTGAGGAATTAAAATGATGGGAGAAAGAAGTATTGTGCCAAGCAAAATAAAGGGAGGTCCAATGTCAGAGCTGCCTGATTCCCACTGTAATTGTACTTAAGTGACCAGATTTTTCAGAGGATCTAGATCAAAGTAATTTGTTCCTTTGCACTTACAGTGGGCCAGGTCCTGACTTCTGTTGTACTCATGAAAATCCACAGGAATTTGCTACAGCATGGACCAGAGTCTGAAGCAAAGCACTGAAAAAGCCAGCACGCTACTGAATCCCAGATATTGCTGTAGAAAGAGTTTAGCAACTGAAATTTCTTAGCATTGTTGAGTCACAGAGATCAAAGATTGCAGTGATCTGGCCCTACATTTCCTGGTCCATGCTGGGCTGTTCCCTGAGGTGCATTAACAGCTCAGATCCCAACTCTGCAGAGCATTCAAATGTCTACTTTAACTTGAAGTGTGCCCATTTTCAGGGCTTTCCACACAATGTGTTGGCTGTATCAGTTCCCTTGGGAGGAATTATGATGGAATGATAGGAAATGGAATTAAGGGATCCATTTCCTTAGACTGTTTACAGTCAGATTCTGTCTTGCTTTAGTGGAGAGAGGAGTGTAATCTGGTCTGTGCACTGAAAAGGTGCTTGCAAGAGGCAGCAGCAGCTTTAGTCCTGGAACACCAGACCATTTCCCAGTTCTTCAGCAATTCAGCCCCTTCACACAAAGATGTGGAGCCATAAATGTAACAGGTGGAGACACCTAAAACACAGCCTGCCCTGGGGTGGTGACTGAGAGTTTCCCAAACAGAGTTCAGGGCAAAGGTCTGGTGTATGATCCATGTTTTTACACAGTCACCTCCTGGCTGTGACAGTCCCTGCGGCTGTTGGCTGCTTCCCTGGAGCAGCACACACTGCTGACTGTGCTACTTTGGGGATATCTGATAGTGATGTGAGGCCCCACAGCCTCAGGTCATAAAGATGGCTCTTAGAAACACACAGGAGGTCACCCAAGGCCAAGTGCTGTCCTCAAAATGCACGTTCCAGCCCTGACAATATGCTTTGCTCCTCAATCTTTACCTTCTCTGGTAACAAACCTTGGTGTCCCAGAACCCTTTCATTCACTTTAAACCTCTATCTCCTTTCTCACCAGTTCCTCACATGTGTGTTTGTTCTTCTGGTTAACCCTTTGCTTTACATTTTTACTCACTCTCTTGGTGTCAGAAAATCAGTTTTTTATCACACCATCACCATATTCACAAAAAATAACAATTTCAGAGCTGGGGCTCACAAAGCAGCCACTCTTCAGAGATGAGTTCTCTGCCATTCCACAACAGCAGAATACTTTCACAAACCTGGGACAAAGTCTGGCACCCCAAAGTCTGGCAGATCAATATGAGCTTGGGTTGCTCACAATACAGATGTCCTTCCCAAGGCAGGAGGGAATCCTCTCTTCTTGTTCCGGGTCTTAAGGAAAATGCCATGTGTATTCAAGACCTGTTTCTCATCAATGGCCAGAAAAAGTAGTGGAAAAGCCTGGGATAGACCATCTTCTTCCTTTTTCCAGTCCAGTGAGGCTGAAGAAATTGGTTCCCATTTGGCTGGTTGTCAGTGTCCCATTCACAACAACGTGGAGCAGGGAAGAAGAGGGCAACAACCCAACTTCCAGTGAACTTTACAGACCTCTCAGCTGCAGGGATCAAAGCAGTATGTGCCAGCTTGGAGGCTGAGCTCTCCTCTTGATCTTCATGGAAGCAGCTTCAGGACATGGATGTGATGCTTGAACTGATGGGGAGAATGGAAAAGCCTGCAGGAAACTGTGTCTGCTGTGGAGGTGACATGGGTGGTAGAACTCTCTGGGTATCTTTTCTTGCCCAGCATCTAATTTAAGAGAGAGAACAGTAATGAAGGAAGCAATGTATGCTGCAAAACCATGGGATTCACAGAGGCATTATCAGACTGACAGGTCCTTCTGTCTCCTTTTCCAGTGGAGTGGCTGCTGGTAGAATGGGAGCAGGGCACATTTTCATGATTCTATGCCCTCAGCCACCAGTGTCTCCTCACTCTGGTCACTGAACACTAACTCTGGCTCTCCAACATCCCTCCATCCTGTCCCATTCAAAGCCCTTTTTCCCTGGTGAAAGCCCCTGTCTGCTCTCAGTGGCACATGGCTGGAGATGTGTTGTTGAGCCACTGTGCAAACCTCAGTGAGGCCATTAAAAGAAATCTTGACTCACTTCTACTAAACTTGTCTAAATTTTGATTTAGCTTAGGCAGGCAGCAAAGAACAGCTTCCACATCCAAAAGGGTCTAAACGAGGCTGCTCCTGGGTAGATCACTTCCCAAGTGGAGGGATAAAACAGTAAACCAAAACATTCCTGTGCTGTTTTGCCATGTGGTCTAGAGAACATTTAATTCTCCCCACAGTGCAGTTTTCACTTTACAGTCCTACAGAGAAGAAAAACATTTCAGCAGTACCCTGGGCCTCACTGCAACGTAACTATCAACATCTTCAGTACAGCTGGTGAAAAAGTCAACTTCCAGCTCTTCCTGAAAGCCTGCAGTGGTGTCTTCCAGCCTGCCCATGGGAATGGTGATAAAGGGGTAGAAACTCGGGGTCAGTGGGCAGAGGATGGTGTGCACAGGCTGCTGTCTCGAGCAGCAGCTGCATCCTGTGGGCTGAGAACGATGAGCTACTGACTTTAATTTGGCACTGGAGAGAGCCCCAGTGACCTGCTCATGACTCGTGGTGTTGCTGTAGCCAAATCATTTCCCCTCTACCTGTTACCCAAATGAAAGAGCTGTCAAAGAATTCAGTTCTTTTGGGCTTTAAGAATCAAAAGGGGTTAGTAAGTATTAGATGTTTAAGAATCCTCTTAGTTTCAGTCTTTGGGGTTTAGTCTTTGGTCCAGCAGACTCTTACAGTCAGGCTGAGACAAGAAGCACAGAACATTATTTCTATGTATGTTCATGCAACAAAATATAGACCCATTAATTCTGATTAGTGGCACCTAAACAGGAAATAGTTCCACTCCTACCATGTTTCAGAATTAAAAAAGCCCTCTCAATTAAACAGAGAAACCTCCAGCCCTTCTGGTAAGAAACTATGGAGAGCAGGAAACTTGGCCATCTTGAGTTTCCTCTTCTGTACCTCTTGCTTTGGACTGGTCATTAAAAATACTGTCTCATTTACTGTCTGTATTTAGGCAGCAAATGGATTGTGTTGTGTAACACGACCAGTCCCACAAAGATCATGCTGTAAGTTACAAGGATAAGAAGCACCAAGTGTTTGTGGTCTGTAGTTATGAGGCAATAAACTGCCTTCAGGTCCATCAGCAGAGCTAAAGCTCCACCACATTTACTCCAGAGAGACAGAAGAGAGACTTTTCCCTACACTGGTTTTCCAGCAACACACCCACTTGCTGAGGGTCCTTTCAATGCCTGGTGAAGCCTTTTATGAACTTCAGTGGATCTCAGACTGAGTGCTTGCCTTGACCACTCTCAATTTCAAGTCTGTAAGTGCTGCTTATTTCTGCATCAAGTGTTTCCTATTTCTGCATCCCAGGCAGGTCTCTCTGTGCTTACCAGAGGACTTCAAAACCCATTTGGAGTCTTCTAGAGAAAGCAGTAGATGCAGGAGCTATGGATGGAACCAGCAATTCAAGAAATCAGTAATTTTGTTTATCCCTGAGCAAACAAACAAAAAAAAATCTCTTTCTAGTGTCAACCTCCCAAACATCAGAAGCTGTGAATTTAGCCTCAATTCTGTGTAAAATAATCAAAACAGACTTTATAATAGCTTTTTAAACCAGAGCCTTCTGATTTCTAACCCCACAGCTGCTATTATTCGAGTGTGACGTGTGACCCTCTGTCTGTTAATCCCTGGAAGATGCATGGCTTTGCAGTGAGTGATGTTGGTGTGAATCAAACCATCACTGATTTCCTCATCCCATGTCTTCACATTTAGGCTGCAAATGGCTGTGTTAAATAGGTGAAATAAGTGTGGACATTAGGTATGAGAAGCCACCTGAGAAAAACTGTGAACCAAAAGGCTCAGTGTTCTCAGATGATGAAGAGAATGATTGTGCATCCATGAACAAAAGGCCCAAAAGGAAGGATCAACCCCTTGAGGTACTTCCATATTCTCAAGACTCCTCCTTCTGTGACATTCCTTGATTCTTCAACTGGAATTTTCAACTGAATAAACACCTCTCTGTGGTCTAAACTCACTAAATACACTTTGCTTCACGGAAACAAAAGAACTAAAGGAAATGCAGATCTCACTCTGTGATTTGTCAAAATTTTAGCAGCATTTTGTTATGGAGGAAATAAAACCTCCATGGGAGGTGCTGTAGGCAAAGACTCCTTGCAGATCTGGGCAGGGTGGATGGAACCACAGCCAGCAGCTGAGATCTCCTCCTGTGGGAAGCTGAGTTTGTTCCCTCCTTCCCTTGGCTCAGTGTGAGGGTGCAGAGTGACGTGGTTTAGTCAGCAGGTGTAATCCCTTTTGCTGGGTTGTCCTACCTGTGGGGCTTCCACCAAAGTCTGGGCTGCTCTGTTCTAGCCATGGAAAGGTGCAGCCTCTCCAGCTACTCCCAGAGCTGTCCAGTGGCCTCCCAAAGGAGGCAGAGCTGTTCATGGCCTGTTTAAAAGTCTTGGCTGTGTAGTTAATGGCAGCTTTGCTTTAACAGCCACGTGGTTTCCCAAAGAGCAGCCTTCTCCCAGGCTGCAGGAGGTACTGCTCAGTTGTCTGGCTGTGTCCCTGGGCTCCTGGTCTACAGAGAGCTACTCCACATCAGCAGCTATGGAGTCAGGTGTGGAGTGGTGTGGGATCCATTACTGCTGCAGAGCAGCTTTGCTCCTCACCTCTGCTCCAGCTGTGCTTTCTGGGCACAGCCATCCCATCCAGATCTGTTGTGCTGTTGGGGATTCACCATGGGGAGCTGGGGTAAGATTTCAGTCTTGGAAGATGGGGTGAAGTGTGGGATTAATCCCATCTCTGTAAGAAACTAGTTTGATTAATGGTCAAGCTAGAAAAAATGGAGATTTAGGTGGAGTCTAAACAAAACCTCACTGTGCTGCAGTCCCTTGTCTATATGAATATTTACACCTTGCTGCATCAGGGGAATGTAGAAATGTAACACGGTCTTGGGTTTGAAAGTCCTATAATGACAAAGTCCTCGCTTTGGTCCTGTCAGGCCCTCACAGGTAAATATAGGTTAATGCTATTAAGAAAACAAGGCTTTGGAGATTTATGTAGATGGAGTAGAAGAGCCTGCCACACCTTGCAGTGCTACTTGATGCAGTGACAGGGCTCCATATTGAGAATCCACACTCTGTTACAATATCTGATAACCATTTCTTGTTGTGAAGCTCATGAGACACAATGCCACACCAGAACTCCTTTGAGAGAAGTAGACGCTGCAAACTGGGGCTTTTTCTTTCATTAGTTTGCTAGCCTAACTAAAGTCTGTGTGAGTCTAGAGAGCAGGGTTAACCACAGGAAATCAAATCCATGGGGTTGGTCTGCCTCTTCCTGGGTAGTCAGGGCTCCTTGTAACAGCTCTGCACCAGCTGACTACAAATTCCAATAGCTGCTTTCTAAAATAATTTCAGCAGATTTTGTCTGGCCTCTTTCCCAAGCAAGAGGGTGATTTTAAAGAGTTCTACCTCATGGGAATTACAGGCCTGGTGTGTTTCACCTTGGGAAACCCTTCAGCTTTGTAATGCCATGAGCTGTACCCACCAAGGAGCTGTGGATGGGCTGGACAAGGCAGGATGGGCTGGGAGACACCAGAGCTGGCTGTCTGCCCCCAGTTTGATCTCTAGATCCATGAGCTGCCGTAAGTGGCACCAGTTTGACCTGGCTCTTTCAACTGTTGAGTTATTACCAATCTTTAGCCACACCTCTAACCAAGCACCAGAGGGGAAGGTGTTGATGTAACCTGGGTATACAACAAGTTTCTTAAAGATTAGTCCTTGTCTGGTCATTCATTACTGATCTTCAGGGCCAAAACTTCTGCATTACTTCATGCATGGAATGGGATCCTTGTCACAGAGGTCCCACAGAGATGGGTGAGTTGTAAGGAAAAGAAAAAGATGTTTCCTCTTATTCCTCTGAAGTTTTGTCTTGCTTTTCTGCAGGCACCGCCTAGGACCCTTAGACCTCGCTTCAGGAAGAAAAGTACCTCGTCCTCTGCCACAGAAACAATGTGAGTGCAATGAGCCAATAGCACCAAGATCCACAGAATGTCTCTCTTCTGCCTTAAAGAGCTGCTCGTTCATAATGTAGGAAACAGCAGTGGGATGGATGTGCTTTGATGTACAGCACTGTAGACATGGCCTTTCTCCCTCCTCTCTCCACATCCTTCTGTCACACGCTGCTGGCATTTGTCCCTGACGTGGGTAGGACAGTCTGGCAGGCACCTGCAGGTGAGGGGTCCTGGTTTGGTTTGCAGAGTGTGCACCCACCCACAGTGTACAATTACAGTTTCATTTGTGTCTGCATTGCTCTTGCTCTGTGAATGCCCAGCGGAAACAACGATAATCAGTTACTCATGATGCTACATTGACAGTGTATTTATTTATGGCTTTATCATGGATGAAGTGGATTTGCAGAACCCATGGATTTCTCTTTCCTCCCTTCCTCCTCAAGACTGTGAATGATGTAACAAATGTCACAGTACTTAGACTGTACAAAGTGTCCAAGATTTGTTAGTGGAAACTGAGCTGCAACTGCGTTTTTCTGCAAGTAAATCACATGCTCTGAGAAAATCATTGTGCTAAACCCACAGAGACAGAACCACTTACAGAGGATGAGGAAGTGATGTGCAAGAGAAAAAAAATGATTTCAATGATGTAATGAAGGGGGAGTCCTAATTTTGATCAGCCCAAGCCAGGAGAGTATTTTGTGGAAAATGATGCGTAGAAGAACTAAATCACACCATTTGTGGCCAGTGTTCTACTGCGAGTTTTAAAGCGTGAGCAAGCCAGGCTTGAGCAAGCTGCAGCAACAGAAATTAGAATTGCTTTAGGGATGCATTTCCAGGGGAAAACACACCTTTCTCCCCTGCTGCAACAGTGCCAGTCCCACACTCTGCTCTGCTGCTGAGGGGCTGCTGTTCTGTTTGCATGAGGAGAAGAGGGTGCTGGGTCTGAGCTGCTTTTTGAAGCCTGGAGTTTCTCCTGTAGCATGGAGTTTGGTTAGAACCACAAGAACCAGATGGAGTGGTGTATTTGTATCCATATATAAATGAGAAATATAAAAGAAGAGGAAGACATGGTAGGGTTTGTGTATTTGTGCTTCAAGTTGGTGTCTCTTGTAAGTGTTGAGCATGTGAGATTCACACATAAGTTAATTACGTGACCCTTTGTGTTTGCTCTTGGACCTGTCACATAGACTAGAAAAGCATTTAGCATTATGTAGGATGTGCCATCACCAATGGATCAGCACAGGGGCTCGATGGTGTCACATCTGGCTCAGGTGTAGTAGCCCAGGGTGCCAACAGCCTGCTGGAGTGTGCCAGGCTCAGAGATAACTCTGAAGTGACCTTTGAAACCATTTCTCTGCTGGATGTGCAACCATATCCCAACTGCCCATCTGGTGGATCCCTGAGGTCACCCCCACAACTTCCTACATGTGTGGGGAGAAAGAAATAAATGACACGCACACAGAAATGTTTATCTGACCTGGCTAGGAAATGGAAAAAGCAAGCAGGTATTGCCTGTCTGCCACAGTATTTGGCCTCATTACCTGAGAATTTTATTTCCTTTACATGTGCTGATCCAGTCATATTTTGCAAATTTTGAAAAATTCTTCAGAAACTAAATTAAAAAAACACGACCAAACAAACCTGTCTAAAGAGCAGTTACAGAAGAGTCAGTCCCTGGAAGATACTCAGCAAAAGCTTTGAGAAGCTAAGCTTATGTATTTTACTTCTAAGCAGCTTTAGAGTTTATTTGATTTCTTTTGGCTAACATTAAAAAGAAATAGGAAAACTGACTGCACTGTTAGCAGAAAATAAAATCCTGTTGCAAGCAAGCCATGTTTTCCTGCTATGCAATGGGCTGCTGTAAGATAAAAAAGAAGCTGACAAGTTTGCACTCAATTATGCCAAATAACCCCAACAACGTAGAGCTGCATAACATCTGACCAATTCTAATCTCAGATATGCTGTATTAACATTAATTCTCACTAGAACTATTTAATGTGCGTCTAATCTGCTGTTTTACTGTAAACTTGACTGTTTAGCATTTCTTAAGTGCTGAGGTGAAATGTTGACAAGGGAGTTGCCTTATATCTCTCAAAACATTCACTGTATAAATGAGAAAAAAAAATAAACCTTTTCGTATCTCTGGAGAAGAAAATATGTATTATCAACGGAGCTGTATATTTGTGTGTAGATAGACAGACATGTGAATGCCTGACCTCGTGCACTTGTGCTCCTTGTGCTCCAGTGCTCTGTACAGACGAGAACGGCCACTCGCTTTGATTCCTCACCTTCCTCGCTGGCACAGGTTGTTTACAGGGGCTGCCCCAAGTCTGTCTGTTTAGTGTCAGGGCTGCGTGTGTTCATTCCGGGTCAACATCACCCGTGAAGTCTTTTGTTCCAGCTTTTCTCTGGAGCCTCTGCCAGGGAGCGAGCCCGGTTCGGTGAATCGCCTTCCTGCGCTGCTGCTGACCCCTCCTGGCAAACCAGGGTGTGCAGGACCCGGCACAGGAGAGGAGGCAGGGATGGATGGATGGATGGATGGATGGATGGATGGATGGATGGATGGATGGATGGATGGATGGATGGATGCTTTTCTAGGTGTGTGTTGGAAAGGAGCAGTTCTCAGCTCCCTTCCTGTTCCAACTCTGAGTGTGCAGGCTGGCTGAGCACTTCCAGATCTCCCCCCCTAAAATCAAGCAATATTTCAGCTGATGGTTTAAAATAGCAGATCTGGCTTAGTTTAAAAAGCCCAGTTTTTGGGGCCTTTAAGGCAGCTGGCCCCTACCATCAGTCCTGTAGGGCAGGCAGGCACCTCCTGATGTCTCAGAGAGGGCTGGGAGGGTGAAACCCTGAAGAGAACAGGCCAGCCCTGGGAAACAGCCTTTACCCATCTCAAGGCTCCAGTGAAATGTGCATTATTTTAAGCACATAAAACTGAGGTTGAGGGGAAGGAAACTGCAGCTGGAGATGGTCTGTGGCAAACAGGTCTGTGAATTACCTCCCCAATTTACAATAAATTCACTCAGTTATGAAGAGAATAAGCCTAGAGCAGCCCAGTGCAGCCCTCTGTGCCTCCTCTCCTGCCATGAGGGTCAGGGTCAGTGCAGCTCCAGCGGTCACCAACTGCTGAATCAGGATCCCATCAAAAACAAGACAGACTTCATGTGTGTCCCTGTCACCCTGGAATGAATCAAACTAAAAACTCTGTGGAAGTGGAAACTCAGCACAGAAGCAAAGAGAATCAGGCAATTTATTCCTGCTAGGAGTGAGGAAGCTGCTTGGAGAGAGACGATGCTCCTCCTGTAAACAACCTGCTGCCTCTGGCTGCTGGCGAGTCCTCGTGTCGTGATGAACCCTTGTGCTCCTCACCCACACTCTCCCTTTTGCTGTTAGTTTCAGGTACCTGTTTTGCATCCAGCACATTTGAACTAGCAGAGAACACATTGGGATTTGCGTTTAGACGAACTGTTTAAGGCTCATAATTGTGCACTTGGTGTGATTTCTTTCCTGTGATGGGTAGAAAAGGCCTGTGATACAATGGTACACTTGATGCCTCACAAGGACGGCCATTACAACAGTATTCCAAAGGTTGATGTTTTGCTGGTTTTGTTATACTGCTTGATATACATCTTGAATAAAGTCTTAATCTTTTCTTTATTAAAAAAAAACAAAAACAAAAACAAAACCAAACATCTTTAGTCTGTTCAATGTATCTGGCAGGCCAGAATAATCACTTTGATTGCTGTATTATTTTTATCTGAATTCTGGCTGACTGTATATAGATGTATTCACTAAGTGCTGCATGTCCTTCAGAACTTTCTGTATCATGAACTGGAAAAAGAACAAAATACAGCTACTGAACACTCTGAGTAACTAGTGAATTCATTGCAATGCTACAGCCTTGTACAGCAAACCCCCTCTGCTCTACAGGCAGCTCTGGGGATGATAGCCAGGGACTGTCTGCTCAAAAATGGGTCATCAGGGAATGCTTTGAAGTACTGCTTTCATACACTTGCTGGAGTATCAGCTTTGTAGGGAAAACATCTGAGCCAACCCTTAGCAAAATCAGGGTCTTGTTGATCTGCTCACTCCAAACAGACCCCCATGATAAACCCTTGGGTTCATTCCATTTATGTGTGACCAGGAACGTGCAGTGTGAGGTGTAGTTAGGCTTAAAGGAAAAATAAACAAGAAATTACCCTGACTTGTCTGCTTAAGGATGTCATGCAGGACACAAAGAATAGATTCTACTACTCAAAAAACCAACAGATGACACAAAATGTGAGTCCTGTAATGAAAGCTGGTGGCCAATACATTTTAAAATCAGTTATAAAACCAGCATGTAGCTATGGAACTCTGGTGTGGGTTTCTTTTCCCCCTGTGCTTTCCAGCATGGACACAAGGCAACAGTGTGTTGTTGTGACAGGCAACAATGCTGACATGGACCCTGCTCTCCTTTTTCTTCTTCCCCAGAAGACTCCATTCAGTGAGCCACCAGTAAGTATGGATACACAAAAATAGATTGTGGGGTTGTTTAAACATGTTTATTTTAAAAAAATAAGATAAAATATGTTGAATTGTTCACTTTTAGTGCTGTTTATTGTATTCCTCTATGTCAGACAACCACAGGAAGCCAAGAGACATCAGAATGTGTAGATGACCAGCCTGACCTCTGCTAAGTAAAACACAAAGGGCAGATGAAGATAAATTCGAGTATTCCTTTATTTTGGGCATCGATTCCCATCATTCTGCTCAGATGATATGCACATGTTTATTTTAAAAAAGTACAGGCATTGCAGATTTCTGTTCCAAAACCCAGACCACGCCACACGACCACTCCCCCTTTCCTAGAGATGTGCAAACCCAAGATTTCTACACACGGAGATTCGTGCGGTCGTGGTACTTCTGGTAGGGGTCATCCATGTACCAGTTCCTTCTTTTCCAGAAGGAAGTGGTCATTTTATCCAGGAGTTTACACTGTGTCCTCGTGCACAACACAAACTCCCTCAAACGCTTCTTCTGGGCAGCTGACTTCTTCCACAACTTCTTCTTATAACCAGACTGTCAGGAGAAAACACACACGAAAACCCCACTTCTTAGTAGGTCACTGCAAATACAAACACAGGCACAGAACTCAGCAAACCCGGATACATCCCCCACTTGCAGGAAAATGGGAGTCTCTCAGAGCTTTTTTTAACTTCCACACCAGCCACTACTTTCCAAGGGAAGGAAAACAATTACATTTTACACTGACTGTAAAGAAGAGGCTCTCATTATGCACAAAATCTCACCTTTCTCCTAACCCAGAGGCCATTGTGCAGCCGGAGGAACCTTTTGACCACGGATTTCACACTTTTCCTCTTTCCTTTCCGTAAGCTGCAGTAGGTGAGGGTCCTCGCTGGCTGCTGGAGTAAACTTGGAAGTAGAGGTGTGACACTAAAAAAAACACCAAACCAACCCCAAAACAGGGAGAAAAACAGAACAGGAATGAAACACCTTTTTCTAACAGTAATCATTAGCTTTATCACATACAGAGAGATCAGAAGGGCTGTGGCTTCTCTGAAGGGTAACAAGGACTCCTCTAACATTACAGCACAGCACCTAAGGGGTGTAGAATACCAACTGCAGGGCTGGACTCTTGTCAAAGTTCAGCTCAAAGTTATTATTCCACACAGAGCACCTTTTTTTTTAATCTACTAAAAGCAGTCAAACACTCAGAAGCCAATATTCAGCTGTTACTTGGATTCAGAAATTACTTTTAGAATATTAATCACAAAATAGTTTGAGTTAAAAGGGACCTAATAAATCATCTAGTCCCACACCCATCAGCAGCAAGAGAAACAGTAGAGATTACAAGACTAATTGTAAAATATGGCTGCAAAAAATATCCTAATTTACCTCCTGCTTCAAGCATTAATGGTGACTGAAGTGGGAGGATTTGGGGCTAACACAGACCCACTGCAGAATACAAAGGTGCCCAAGAGTGTCAGACTGATATATATTATACATGTGTCTGTCTGTCTATCTATATTATTTTATATATATATGGGGGATGGGGTCAGTCTCTTCTCCCAAGAAACAAACAGGACAAGAGGAAATGGCCCCAAGTTTTGCTAGGGGAGGTTTACATTGGCTCTAGGGAAAACTTTCTTCACAGAAGGGGTTGTCAAACACTGGCTGCCCAGGGCAATAGTTACGTCACCACCCCTGGAGGGATGTAAAATCTGTGCAGAAGTGGCACTTTAGGACATGATTTGGTGGTGGCCTTGGCAGTGCTGGGGTAAGGGTTGGGCTTGATGATCTTAGAGGCAATTTCCAACCTATGATTCTGTAATATTCAGATATATATGGAGGAATTCCAACATAAATACTACACATATTGTATATGTTCTATAATACTACATATTATATTATTAAATACAACACAGACTATATTAACAATATAATATTAATACACACAATGATAAACCATATATACGTTACAGGCTACATAATAAATTCCTTGTATATTACATATTATGTAATGCAGATCCAGTGGAATAAAATGTATATTCTTAAATGTATTTATGTATAAATATATTTTAATATAAATGTATTTCAAATTTTTTATACTTATACTAAACTATATAATTCATATAAAATATATAAGGTATACAAATAAAAATATATATTAAGTTCATATATATAAGACATACAGAGAGAAATTCCTCCATATTTATCTGAAACCCCTTTTAAGGGTTTTTTGCACGAGGGAGAAGCCGCGCAGCCGCACCTGCTGAGCACCGAGGGGGTCCCTGCCCGGGGCCGGTTCTCGCCGAGCAGCCGCGGGGTCCAGAGCGGAGCCGGGGCCG